>KN492217.1:12812-24554 GCA_000787155.1 Scartelaos histophorus
ACCGCTCTGGCACATCCGGTTTCACAGACATAAAGAAGCCTTTTATCCCTTTCGCTTGACCAGGGGAATAGAGAACTGCAAGGGCACACACATGGATTCAGTAACACCAATGTCAGCCACACTGAATATATTATAAAATGTACCCAGGATTTTATATCATTTTAAAGGATTTAAGGCTAGGATTAAGTATATTATAAACCATCTTTAAAATCATATATGTTTTATATTCTTTTTTTCATGTTTGAAAGTGAGTGATTGTGAGTAAATCCTGACAAACTCGTGATGCCTGGTTTAGAGCAGTAATAGTAACATGTGAGATGTGTCCTGCTGGTCCACAGCCTCACACCTCTGTTTACCATACTTAAGTACTACCTATAGAAGAGTACTGCGTACAGATGGAAACACTGGGCTGCTGTCCGCTGCACTGAGGCTTGTGGGCTAAGCTGCACTGTAAACACACTCATGCTTACAGTAAACACAGGTTATGTTTTTTTTTACTGTTTTTTTACACAGCCACCCACCATCAAAACTGTGAAGGTTTATCACCGCAAAGGTTGAACACATGTATAATTGTGATTACAAAGCAATTACTGTGATTAGATAAGCCATTTATGGTTTAAAAGCGAGATTCTGTTCAAAGTACACATTTTATAGCAGACATATCTAGGGTCATTAAAAGTGCACTGTGTAATGTTTCTGATGGAGGGTCCGTCACCTACTTGTCTCCCTGGAGATGTGCCTACAATGTTTCGCAGTACGACCACAGATTTACCACATTTCAGGTTGGATTTGTTGAGAGACGACCCCATTCACACTGAGAATGGATGTTTTAAGATATTTTTGAGCAATAAGTAACACTTGTAGTTTAATACTGTGGTCAACTAAAACCAAAGCATAGAAACAAACAGATTGCGCACCCCCTCCGGAAAAGTTACACAGTGCACCTTTAATACTGAGAGAGAAAGCTGAAATATGAAGTGTTAGTACAAGTAGACAGTGAACCTCTAAACCTGTCTGTACATGTATCGATAGCATATAGAGTTAGCAAATAGGCCTGCAACAAAAATAGAAAAAAATGAAAAAATACTACTGAGAAAATGTTTGATTATTGTTTGTTCATGATAAGATTTAAACGGTAAAAGGTACATTTAATAACTTCTGTGCCGTTGTTAATGTGACAGGCCTATTAGCAAGTTTTACACTCAGATATGATCCGATAGAGGCTGTAAATGTTTGCAGAAAAAATTGTATAATAACATTTCAGCAGCCTTTGCATTAATTATGTTTGATTTGAATGTGAATCATGCAGCTGCCTTATAGTTGGTGCAGGTACAAAGTCAATATGGAAGACAAAATGGACAGATATGGAGGCAGCTGTAATAAGCAGCTCCTCCTGTCCGTGGTGGTGACATACACGAGCTGTCAAGTGAAATTGGATTGAAAAAATAATTTAGCCCCTTCACCTACCGTAAATGATCGATACAAGCTATTTTTCAGCTTCTAACCAAAGCACAAGGCCACAGGATTAAAGCAAACCTACACTACAGATCCATTATTTCAAGTTGTATGACCCGGCACGTTTTTTTCTCTCTCCACGTATGATTGAAAGATACTCGCTGTCATCCAGCGCTTTCAACCCAAGTCAAACTCCACCCTGAGTCAATGTTGGATGAGACACATTACGGAGAAGCACTGTGGGTTGAATGTTAAGCACAGTAACAGCCGTGAGTGGTGTCCTGGAGGATTTGTCAAGACAAGACTTCATGAAATAGAAATTCTGACGCCCTAATTTTCAATGCATTTTTAAACCCGGGTGCTAAAATATTACATTTCTGAGAGAGATCAAACTCAAAGCCAAAGCGTGTATTTGCCTTTAGACTCCTACTTAAAATTCCCTGTGTTGTTTGTTGACAAGATGGTGCCTGCCCATGAGCTCTTTATAGCAGTGATGGGGAAACAATCCTTTGACACACATCCGCGATCTACTTTGTAAATTGAAAGTGCTAAATTTAATCAAATATGCTCCGGGCGGAATGAGCAGCGCGCTTGATGCGATGAAATCTCCAGCCATGGCAGGGGGACCGAGTGTGAAGGCAGCAGGAGAAGCAGCATCAAGACTATTCCACCCTATGGAAATAAACGCCATTACGCACGACGCAAATTCTAAGAGAAAATGCCATTCTATGAAGTTGCCAGTCGCTTGAAACCACGGAGACTAACAAATGAACACGGACAGATCAAACGCACTTTTTTTTTCTTTTCTTTTTCTTAAGATTTCCAGTTGAGGGGGCACAGTTCCTTGGCGAGGAGATGAACGCTGTGATATGTGGCCAGGACAATCGGATTAGAAGTGGATTTAGAGGCAGAAAACGCAATTAAAAGTTTCAAATGGACGTGGTATTTAAGGGGCAATAAGAGGCGGATCAGGTAGGGGCTTCAAAGGCTGCCCAGAGTGTTGTGTTCATCTGAATGCGTTATTTCAAAGAGGGACTGAAAACCGTGCAGTGTGCGCAGCGTTACGCACTGAGGTCCGCTTCTCACTGCTGGAGTTATTTGTCCTTAAGAAAAAGCGTTTGTTTGCGCCTTTTATCCATTCTATAACCATTAAAACACAAGATTTCGACATATAAATATAAAATGTATATTTTTTTCCAACAAATACCAAACTTTTTCAATATTTTCCTCAATTTTGGCCCCACTATGAACGCAAAAATTGTTGCATTTACCTTGAACGAGCCTTTATCCATCCCAAACCCCGCTACCGTTCAACTTGTCTCTCCGCGTCTGTGTCCTTCATACGGTCTCTCTGCGTGAAACAACGTAAAGGTCCGCACGGTAACGCCGCTGCTTCGAGTCGAAAAGAAGCAAAACCCCGGCGAGTCCACAGAAAGGCATTATTCCACAATTAAATCCGCGCGCCGTGCCATTTTACGCACTGTAGTGTCTGTTCTTTTGAGTTGTTTTGTAGCTCCGTAGACGTGTTTCTCCGCTTGAACTTTACTCAAGCTTGTCCGCAGTGGGCGAAGAGCGGCAGCTGCTGGATCAAAGAGCCCGCTTCTCGGCTCCTTTGCCCGGACACGGCGCCGGCAGCAGCGGCCGGGAAAGTGGAACCCGTCGCCCGGTCCATACTAACTGCGGTGCAACGCGGAGGGCAAAACTTGTCTTTGGATTCTTGCGTTACGCTGCGCAGTTGTTTTCTCAGATGAGTCCGGTTGATAGTGCGACGTGTGTGCGCTGCTCACCTCTTCCCTCTCCTCTCTCTCTCTCTCTCTCTTTCTCTCTCTCTCGCTCTCACTCCTGCCCCCGTCCCATCTGCCCTCCCTCCTCGCAGTAACTCCCTCGCTTTCCTCCAGCAGTGTGCTCGCTGACGGCTTAAGCCACACATCCTCGGTCCGCACTAAATAGTTCGTCTCTCACAAACACTTTATCCCCGTGTGCCATTTGCCTGCCCCTATACTTAGCTACTCTGCGTCGCCTCTGTCACCATTTGCATTTTGATCACAAAAATCCACCGATTGGGTTTGAAGTCACATTCTTCAATGAAAATCACGCCAGGAATTCCTTTTTTATTATACCACAAGGCGTCCTTCGGTATGTCATTACAGTCAGCCACATACTAAGGGAGTGGAGCTTCATTTCTCATTTAACATTGCGTTAATTACAGCGGGATAATTGGAGCCGCTCTCCTCCACTCCCCCACTTTCTCCCGGTGTGGTGAAGCGTTAGGACGCACGCTGACAGCCCCACGTCACTTCATCTGGCTCCACGGCCGCGCGCTCCTGATTCAGCACACACACGCACGCGCGCACACAGCCTCGCGCACTCCCTCCTTTGATTGCGCGCACTCTTTTCTGCCTTTACGCATGCGTAAAACGGCTGACTTTGAGTGTTTTGAATAAAGCTTTTGACTTTTTTAATATTCCTGTCTGCAAATAAATACGTTAGAATTGTCTATAGAATGTGGCTCTGCAGAATTTTCTACATTGTTTGGTGCATATTTTAACGATCCTTCCTGTCAGCTTGATAGAGCTTCTAACATTTGTTTCTTTACAAACTTAAATCATTAAAAACTATACGGTAGGAGGTATAATGAACTAATCGACATGTTTTGACTGCTTAAAAAAGAAAAAAAAGTCTTTGTATATAAAAAAGAAGACAAATTTGGACATTTTTGGATTTGTTCTCTTCAGTGCAAATGCTTTGACTTCATAAGTAGGCTTTAGCTACATTTTCTTCTATTTCGTTTATGCATTGTGTCATTTGCTAAAATGGAATGCCTTTTAACAACCGAGCCTTTCCCTGGACATACTGAGAACACAAATAAAGGCCTAATGTGTTTTATTATAGGCGAAACTTTGTCCTTTTTCCATTATGGTTTGGGGGGGAAATGCAAAGCGTAATTCTCAGTCAATGGTCAAAACGTCGATAAGTTTCACAGAAGACGTATAGACTGCTAATGATGTTTATGGCTATATATATATCTTAGCTTTTCCCTTGAACAGTTCACTTGAGCCAGACTTTGATGAGCTGGATTTCTGGTGCGTTTACATTCACAGCGGCCCAGACATTAGTCACGAGATTGTATGGGTCAGCAGGTGCACCCGCCGCTTTGATCTCCGCTTTCCATTTGCCAAATAGTATTACCGCTGTTCCCTGACACCTGGCGACCCCCATCAATGTCGGACAAGTCTGCGCCATCCGGTGTTTGAGTCGTAAAACATTCTCTTAAAAGTCCTGTATTACACAAAACTGACACTTTAAGTTTTGAGCCGTGTTCTAATGTTGTTACCTCCTCGAAAACACCTGGAGTTGCGTTTTCTTTCTTTCACACATGTTTGAGTGTGTCTTTTAGTGTCCGAAGCTCAAAGTGCTCTGGACATCTTTCCAATTGCAGTTTCTTCAGTCAAAAAGGTTCAAATTTCATAATAATTCCCCACATTTTTATTTTTTTATTTTTTTTACAGAAATTATTAGTTATTCTGCATGTTTTTTGTACTTGTAAATCTTTCTTTTTTTTTTCTTTCTGAAGTGTTTTGTAGTCCCACATGAAATTTCAGCTTTCTTGAATAGATATTTTCCCCATAATATACAAACAAATATTGTCTGAGCGTGTTCATTTTTTCAAATATGTTTTAATATATCAACATCAGGTTCCTATTACTTATTATAACTTAGACTAACATCCTAAACATGTTTGAAAAAATAAAAAATAAATAAATAACGCTTTTTCTCGGTCGCACCACATGACATTCATCATGTTCCTATTACTCCGAACTTAGACTAAGATCCTAAACATGTTTTAGAAAAGAAAAAATAAAATAAAAATTAAGGGTTTTCTCGGTCGCACCACATGACATTTTTTTAAGGTCGTAGCCAATTCATGTACATAAAAAAACACTAAAAATACTTAATATAAATATTAAACATAGATTTATGCAGACCTGACATTGTAAATATTTGAAAAAGTCCAATAGAAAGTAAATTTTAAAATCTTAATATCCCCATTTTGCTCGGATTGACAATTGCTGGACTCAAATCATCCAAATGACTCAAGTGAAGATGATTTAAAACACAGTGAAGCACTTCCTGTATTACCACATGACATCACAAGGTGGAACAAAGTGTGAGAGTGAGAGGAATTCAACCTTATTGTGCAGGATTTGTGTGTTAAACATGTGTGAATGAAACAAAACACAACTCCAGGTATGTTTGTGATGAGAAAATGACATTATATCTAAAAAAATAGTGTGATATGGGCCACTTTTATTCACTTTTCGTGTTACATTTCCATTTTTGGAGGGGGACAACGTTCCGAGGAGCCGTCCATATCCTCGAATTGCTTTATATATATCAAAAATCAAACCCACCGTGAATTACTGATTGAGAGAATTTACATGGAAGGAAACTTTTTTATTTGCTCCTTGACAGACATGTTTTGGCGCAGCTCTGTTCCTGGCTGTTACTGCGTGGTGGGTTGTCTGACATGCAAATCGTGGTAACAGTGACAGATATTTAAATGGGGCTTACGAACAAAAACACCTAAGCCATCGTGCGGCAGGTTTATTTGGTTTGGATCGATGTTGTCATTTAAAACTGTAAGAAATGTAGTTTACGCCACAGTTTAGTGATTGCATTGGGGCGTAAATCAGCTCTTAGCGCCTAAAGGAAATAGAGAAATGATTTAGTATTTCTCAACTTTGCCTGAAAATTGATGAAAATTAAAGAACGAGAAAGAAATCTGATAAGAGGTGTTGAGTTTATTCATCAGATAATCGGTTTATTTTGGTTACTGGTGGAATCCATGCCCAAAATTGTAGTCCTTGGGTGGGCTGTCCCGGACAATGGACAGTAATCACTCATTCTAAACTGTAATTTTCTTTAGACAAAAAGCGGACCACCTAAGATAGCAAAGACAAAGACTTTCCCAAGACCACTTCAATGTGAAAATAAGAAGAATCGAACCCACAACCTCCTTGCGCAACCTCACGTCTTTCTCTTTGGGTGCCACTGTGTGATTCGTGTCCCTAAGGCGGGTCCCACCCTCCATAATCTTCAATTAATGGACTCGATTCCAGATATAGTCTCACAATTTAAAATCAACATTACCCTTGTGAATCAGTAAAGTTTGTCTAACTCTAAACATATGGTCACAAAAAGCAAATAATTGTAAAATAAGTATGCTAATTTTCACTGCAGCGACAAGAATGACACTTAATACTTCTAATCAGAACCAGATTTTTTACATTGCCATTGCAAGTGAACAAATCCAAAAATGTGAATTTGCTTTTCTGCATAAAACAGTCTGTTCAAATAAAACAATAAGGTCTTAAATAAAAATGAATAAGGTTATACATATAAATAAATAGGTGAGATGCATGCGCTGACATTTCATTCTTATATTTTCACCTTTGACTATGCAAATACGTGTTTTCTATATGAATATGTTTTAGTTTATGTTAAAGAGTGACTTGGGATTCACTTTAATATTTGGCTTTTGGACTTCAAATCGCAGCAGACGTTCGTGCCCCTCACCTCTCCCCCCGTCCACATGGTCCTCACGCCCCATTACCTCCTCATTCATCTCCCCAAACACTGACCCATTAGTGGACACAGGACTCAGGAGTCTGGGCCCGAGGGCAGGTCACACTCTGGACAATGGGCTGAGAACTGCAGGTTAACTGTTAGAAACCTGCAGATACTGACCTCTGTTTATTTTCACTGTTTCCATTTTGTCTCTGCCGCATATAATTACTATTTACAGTTATTTACAGTTATTCTTTAGTAGTAGTAAGTAGTAGTAGTAGTAGTAGTGGTAGTAGTAGTAGTAGTAGTAGTAGTAGTAGTAGTAGTAGTAGTAGTTGTAGTAGTAGTAGTAGTAGTAGTAGTTGTAGTAGCAGTAGCAGTAGCAGCAGTAGTAGCAGTAGTAGTAGTAGTGGAAATAGTAGAAGTAGTAGTAGTAAATGCAGAGGTAGTAGAAGAAATAGTAATATTATTCTGCTCATATATTTTTGTCCACTTGCATATATTTTTAGTACATATATCACTCTAATTACTTTAATCAGACTATACAGTTCTTTCCAATACTCAAAATACATAATTAATTGCTTAAATTTGCAAATGAAAACTTGACGTGAGTGGCTAATTATCACATTTTAATATAATTGTATTTACTTCATATCTTTTGACAGCCTTAAGGAACATCATGGGCAATTTAACCTTTTTTTAAAAAAAAACTTTATCATTAATTAATTGATTTATTATTAGATTCTTGTATTAATCACTCAAACCCTTATGTAAACTATACTCTATTTTAATTGTAAGCAGCACAATCAGGATATGGATACGTGTTATAGTCCGTGCTTAGTGTTATATACATTGCAGAGTAGGGAGTATTATCTTAGTGTTATATACATTGCAGAGTAGGGAGTATAATCTTAGTGTTATATACATTGCAGAGTAGGGAGTATTATCTTATTGTTACATACATTGCAGAGTAGGGAGTATAATCTTATTGTTATATACATTGCAGAGTAGGGATTATTATCTTATTGGTATATACATTGCAGAGTAGTGAGTACAATTAGGCTGCAGGAATCCCCCTCCTCTAACCTTCCCACATTTTTGGTGTGGCGTATTTACTTTTGCGCGCTTCTGAATCTTGATAAGACGCTAAAATACACATGACCCCCTCGCACTTCAAAGTCTATTGCATCCATCGGCTATTTCTGAAAAACTACTTTAACTCCCGGCTCCTAAAGGGAAGTAGAAAAAAGGTAAAGCGTCCACTCCAGATGATGCAGATACAGACGTCTCTTGGTGATACTTTCTCTTATCCCTGGAGACATCATTAGCTTATCTGATTGTTTTTTTCTTCAAAGATGCCTGTAAACTTCCCACACAAACTGGATGCGTCCGTCAGGGAGAGTAATGTAAAGATTTTTGTTGTGCAATCAGCTGCCAGAACATGTGCGATTATATTTAGAAGGATCAGTGTGTGTTAATATCACTGAGGTTTCATCATGTTTACAGCTGGATTAGCAACAGTGATGTGTTATATTGACTGCAGAGAACTTTAAAAACATGTGTTATCTCAAAAAAGCAGTATAAATCACTTTCCTTAGTGGTAGTAGTAGTAGTGGTGGAAGTAGCAGTAGTAGTCGTAGTAGTAGTAGTAGTCGTAGTAGCAGCAGTAGTAGTAGTAGTAGCAGTAGTAGTAGCAGTAGTAGTAGTAGCAGTAGCAGTAGTAGTAGTAGTAGTAGTAGTAGCAGTAGTAGTAGCAGTAGCAGTAGTAGTAGTAGCAGTAGCAGTAGTAGTAGCTGTAGTAGAAATAGTAGTAGTAGTAGAAATAGTAGTAGTAGTAGTAGTAGAAATAGTAGTAGTAGAAGTAGTAGTAGTAGTAGTAGTAGTAGTAGTAGTAGTAGTAGTAGTAGTAGTAGTATAAATAGTAGTAGTAGTATAAATAGTAGTAGTAGTAGTAGTAGTAGTAGTAGTAGTAGTAGTAGTAGTAGTAGTATAAATAGTAGTAGTAGTAGTAGTATAAATAGTAGTAGTAGTAGTAGTATAAATAGTAGTAGTAGTAGTAGTATAAATAGTAGTAGTAGTAGTAGTATAAATAGTAGTAGTAGTAGTAGTATAAATAGTAGTAGTAGTAGTAGTATAAATAGTAGTAGTAGTAGTAGTATAAATAGTAGTAGTAGTAGTAGTATAAATAGTAGTAGTAGTAGTAGTATAAATAGTAGTAGTAGTAGTAGTATAAATAGTAGTAGTAGTAGTAGTATAAATAGTAGTAGTAGTAGTAGTATAAATAGTAGTAGTAGTAGTAGTATAAATAGTAGTAGTAGTAGTAGTATAAATAGTAGTAGTAGTAGTAGTATAAATAGTAGTAGTAGTAGTAGTAGTAGAAGTAGTAGTAGAAATAGTAGTAGAAATAGTAGTAGTAGTAGTAGTAGTAGAAATAGTAGTAGAAATAGTAGTAGTAGTAGTAGTAGTAGTAGTAGTAGTAGTAGTAGTAGTAGTAAACTCCATTTGTGATCTTATATCATGTATACAGTACAATTACAGCAGTGTCATCACACAGGGGGTGTTTTTTCTACATGTCTCTCTATGGTAGAATGTCCATCAGTTACCATGGTGACATAATGCTCACATTATTATCTGAAAATGTTTTAATACGGTCTGAAAATGAAGAAAATGAAGGAACACATTTTCAGGAGTCTGAGATCAATACGAGTTCACGATCCTGTTTAGGGGTTCGATTTTCAACCAGAAAGATGAGACTAAATGAAAAACAACCTGCTAATGCTAACGCTCGCCTCACCTGTTGTACTTCCAGCTAAACCAGTTCTTTGCGGTAAAACTGTATTAAAATAAAGATCAGATTAAGATTCTGACCGTTACTGATATACACATGACTATCTATGGCTACTACTACGAATACTACTTGCACTACTGCTGCATCCATTGCTTTTCAACTACTTCAACTAAAAAAACTTTCAACTACTTTTAAAACTACCTCATCCACATACAATAAATTTAAGATTAAAGCCACTTTGTAATTTAAGTTCTACCTGTACTGTCCAAAATGATCATTATTGACAAAATCCACCATTAAAGTACCACACATCCCTAAAACTGCATTAGCCAATAAAAAGTTTAAATAAAAACGCAAATCACCACTGGTTTAACTTTAGGCTAACTGAAAATTTTATGACGGACGAACACAATCCCGAACTGTGTATTATTTATTCGTTCTTCAGTATGCACAGCCAGGCCTGTTCAAATACTTTCTCCCGTTAGCTATGTATATTTTATAAGTGTACTTGTCTAACCTTAAACGTGTACAGAGCTGAGTAAATTTACTTTATGCAACTGCAAAAAAAAAAATGATAGAGCCTAAAATTACACTTGGTTTACAGTACTTTTCCTCTCCAGTGGAGCTAACGCAGTATTTTACAGGGTATCCTAGGAGCCGTGGGATTGTACCAGCTCTCGAAAAACTCGCTACTTCACTTCATTACTTCTACTGTATTTGCTTGCTAAAATATACCGCAAACGTCTCATTCTCGACAGACGCTGAAAATACTTTGTGCACGGTGGTTCGTACGGGTATACAGATTGTAGAAAGTATTTGAAAAAACATGTCGGAGTAGAATTTGAATGAAAGAGGCGACCGCGTGGATTCTGCCCTCTAATTAGACGGTGCACGGTTCGTTCCTCCCCTCCCCCTCCCAGCGCCGAAGAATTCACTAAAAACTCGCTTTCTTCTGCACCAGCGACGCAAAATCTCCACTCAAAACTCCGACTTTTGCTCATATATAATATAACCCGAGTAATTTGCCCATAAAATGCTGCACTATTAGTGGTTTCTGCAGTTTCTAAAAGCGCAGTAGGAGGTTGTATCCGAGCTCCTACATCCACTTACATCTATAGGCTTCATATTCAGCTGCTCCCGTGTTAAAGTGGACCCCCAAGTCTCTATGACGAAGACAAGGCTTAAAATAATCCTTGAAAATATTTAAGTCGTTAAGCGCGGTCTGCAGGGTAAAATCTTAAAAATGCACGTATAGAAAGAGAATTAAAAAAACAGTTTGGATCTTAGTTATTGTAGTTAACGTAGCTTCATCAGGGCCAGACAAGCACTTATATATTAAGTTTAAAAGAAAAAAATTCAAGCTATATGTACTTGCACAAAGCTTCTCATCATATTCTTTTTGCACTTTGAAATAACTTAAAGCCATTTGGTTAGGAGCCTTAAGCTGTTTTCCTACAACACAATGAGTTTTTAGGTTTGTCTTGTCAGAAAAATGTGGCGCTGGGTGGTAAGATTTTGTATCTGGCAACCAAAAAATATTTGTGAATTTCCGTTTTGTCGTATTAAAAATCTTGTTACGCTAAATCGACTTTTTATGTTATATTTGTTTCCCAAAGTCGTACTGTCTTGCTTATTTTCAAGATGCCATTTTACCGATAACTTTTGCTTTCAGCGCCGTTGGTACGCGCCCTCTGTACTAACTCGGTTCTCCCGTTTTATTTTCTTTATCTGTGATACTCGTAGGATTCGGCAGAGTTGCATCGTCATTTTGCACCAATGAAACTCCAGTTATCCATAGGAGGGACTGACAACTTTATAGTTTGTTGCGATGACGTTTGCTGAAACGTTTTTTCCACTGAACATTGCAGTTTTCTAACACGTTTAGACTTAGATATTGCCATTTAAAATGTTGTTGTAGTAGTAGTAGTAGT
>KN492220.1:3255-23209 GCA_000787155.1 Scartelaos histophorus
GAATAACTTTGCAGGACTTCAGTCTGCGGTCACATTAAAGCAGCCAATTAATTTCCAATTAGCCACGACTTGGATCTACTGCACCGGAGAGTGGAGCCGTCAGGTGTTTTGTAAACCAGTCCAAAGACCTCAAACACCACAGGATTTAAAAATAGAAGGATGATAATGAGAGAGGAGTTCAGAGAAAGTGCGGGTCTTGTTCTGTCTCGGTGCGTTTTACCACATTAAAAGGTGCGTGGGGTAATTTTTCAGGTAGAGGCTTCGTCAAATCCTTTCGATTGCTTTGTCAGAAATGTTTCAAACTCTGGTATTAAACTGTTTTATCTTCATGGAGACAGAACAAGACCAAGTTGCAGGTCAAATCTATGGAGAGGCGACCCCGCTCACAGTTAGAATGCCTGTTTTTCTAGGTATTTTTGAGCAATAAAACCACCTATAATTGAATAAATGTAAGGCAGAGCTGAAATGAATAACTTTGCAATTCATTTCCGATTAGCCACGCTGACTTGTATTCACTGTACCGAAAAGTGGAACCAGTCTAAAGGCAAAACACCAAATATTACAACATAGGGATGAAAAAATAGAGGATAATGATGAGAAGGGTTCAGAGAAAGTGCAGGTTGAATCACAGTCATTCACTCTTGTTCCATCTCAGTGCGTTTTACCACATTAACACATCTTCATTCATAACACTGCCTGACTTCTGCCCCGAAGAGAAAAGCAAAGGTCAACAGTTCATAGTATTTGTTAAAAAGGAAATACGAATTCTGAAATCCAGCAGTGGATCTAGAAATGTCGGTGGTACAGTCATATATTTTGATTGTAGTCTTTCAGGAAGAGAATGTGCTCATATTAATTTCTAAGTAAAGAATCTTAACGGGATAGTACGGGTTTTTTGATATGAATCTGTACGTCGTTCCCGTCAGCAGTGTGGAGCATAAACACTGACTTACCCCCGACAGCCCCGAGAGCTGAGTTCTTGCCCGGTTTTGGTGCTGATGAAAGTAGTCCGGCAAGTTGGCTGGGGTCATGAAAATAAATACATTTGCATCACAAAACCATAAAAAAAGTCAGACATCATAATAGCTTGGCACTATTTTCTCTCTGTTCGTATCACTGCGCTGCTGTCAGGTGAAGCCGCTCCTGTTTCACTGTGTTTACGGCTCGAAAAGTTAACAGCAACATGTCCGACTATGACACCGAGAACTTACACAAGCTTATATACTTATCGCTCTCTCATGTTAGCTCTCATGTTTGCGCTCACGTTAGCTCTCCTGTTAGCGCTCACGTTAGCTCTCATGTTTGCGCACGTTAGCTCTCCTGTTAGCGCTCACGTTAGCTCTCATGTTAGCTGTCATGTTAGCTCTCATAATAGCTCTCACATTAGCTCTCATATTAGCTCTCACGTTAGCGCTCACGTTAGCTGTCACGTTAGCTCTCTCGTTTCGTGGTGTCATCAGTCTGAGCACGTAAACCCTGCCAAACAACTTAAAAAGTGTTGGATTCATGCTCAGCTCTCAGCTCGCAGCAGTGCAATGATACGAAACAGAGAGAAAATAGTGCCAAGTGATTATGAGGTCTGACTTTTTCGGCGCTAACAGTTTTGTGATGCAAATGTACAAATTTTTTGAACACATATTGTTTTGAGGAGAAAAAAACTTTATTTTCACAACCCCAGCTAACTTGCCGGAACTATTTTTGTCAGCACCAAAACCGGGCAAGAACTCGGCTCACGGGGTTGTCGGGGGTAAGTCAGTGTTTATGCACCACACTGTGATGGGGACGACGTACAGATTCATGTCAAAAAACCCAAACTATCCCTTTAAGAATAATCGGCTATTCTTCTGAGGTTCCAATCTCCTTAGCGAATATGGAGCTGAATTCAGTTTCGGAAAAATAATTGATTTACGGACAAAAAAAAGCAAAATAAAAACACAAGGATCATGTAAAGAGGGTGAATAAGAACATTTTAAGACCAAAATGAGGAGCCTGACAGCAGCAGTCATAGAAAGAGGGTTTTTTCCAATACAAAGTGAACTGGAGTCAGCGTCGATGGAGCCAGAAGTCCACCTGTGCTCACTTCCTGTTTAGAACATGGCAACTAGGAGGTTAGCCATGTCCATTTAGAGAGTTAAAATGTAGATTTTTGTTGTAATACGGTGAGTTGTTGGGTTTAGTCACTAACAGAATTGATCAGGTTTGACATTTGTGAATTTACCTTTTGGATAATTCATGACAAAGGACAATGTTATCAATAGAAAAAATCTGTCTCTTGCATCACATCTGGGAGTATGACACATTCACCGTCACATTCTAGCGTCTGAAAACGTCCAATACACATGAACCTGAGTCAGTTTGCTCAATTATAGTTATGGACTTGCGTATTTCCTGATTGGATGACGGAGAGACTCTTAACAAGCTCTGATTCACTCTTTCAATAATTATCGGACGGAGGAAAAACACGGCGTCATTAGCGTTTGGGCGATGCTAGCTCAGTTGAATCTAGAAGTGTTATTGATCTGTGAGCATTGACCGAGGGTGACTTGCATTTGCTGTTGACAATGGAAACCAGGGCCGGACTATGGGAAAAGATTGGCCGCTAAAGTGTATTTGACAGGCGTGCATGTTTTTCAAATGATTACTCGGGTTTGTGTGACAGGACCGATTTATCATAGTTTTACATCAGCTAAAGGTGCGCTGTGTAACTTTTGAGGCCTGTCACCTTCATGTTTCTATGGATATATCATTGCTCTGCCTGGAGTGTTCCACAGTATGACATTACACAGCAGCTCCACCTCACATTTGTTAAATTATAAGTGGTTTTATAGCTCGGAAAAGCCTAGAAAGCGTTGCCTTTCCGGGGATCTGACCTGTAACTTGGTCCGGTTGGTCTCTAGGAAGGCACAAAACTTTAATGCCATACTGTGAAACATTCCAGACAAAGAATTAAAAAGATTCTCCACCAGGAAAGTTACAGAATGCAACTTTAAGTGTCAGTCTGAAAAAAACGGAAAAAAGTAAGAAAATTCCTCTATTTGTAATTAATATCCAAAATTCCATTCAAAATGCAGGGAAAATTAACATAAGGAACACACATTTCTGGCAGTTTAAGCATTAATTTGACAAAATAAAGGTGCTATTGGTGTTATATATTTTTGTTTGTCAAATAATAATAAGCTCTGGCCAAGTTTAGAGCAAAAGTACAATTATAAACCCCAAAATTGATGAAATACTGAAAACTAGGCAAGATTTTTAACTCTTTAATGTGATAATATTAGCTATGTTTTAATGAATGCACAACTGCAGTATCGATATTATTGTAAACTTTAAAATAATTTCAGTTTATGCGTATAAAACTATTAAATAAATGCCAAGTTAAGACTTACTTAGAACAATAATACATACAATCAGCTTTTTTCTTTTAAAAAATCATATCTTCTATTTAAAAACAGCAAAATTCTATCAGATGAAGAACCTTTGTTTAATTGCAATAAATTAGTTTGATGAAATATTGATTACTGTGTTTGCCAGTATTGAGATATTGATACTTTTGTGATATATTATAACATTTGTTTATATGTAAGGCTGTTTTTGGCCAACTAAAGACCTGTTTTGCCATTCGATCGACTAAAAACAAGCATTTATATAGAAAAATTTAACTTAAACAATGCATGTATATAAAGACAGAATAAACGCTTCACAAGTTCAATCTTTTACAAATAAATACCAAAACAATTTAATAAAATCTTCAGATAACTCGCCAACTTCTCCATTTTGCTGTTGTCCCCTATTCATTTATATAATCTCCATTAAATGATCAAGTCAATTAACACAAATTTTGGTTGACCGAGACACAGTCGATCAATGAATCCACCGACCAATTAAAAGCCTCCAGCTCCATTTACATCAGTAACAAAGAAGAATCCAATATCATTTCACGGTCACCACGAAAAGCCTCCAAACATTA
This sequence comes from Scartelaos histophorus, assembly GCA_000787155.1. Classification (NCBI taxonomy): domain Eukaryota; kingdom Metazoa; phylum Chordata; class Actinopteri; order Gobiiformes; family Gobiidae; genus Scartelaos; species Scartelaos histophorus. Next base: position 7,223 of record KN492220.1, read on the forward strand.
ACGGTTTAGCTGCTTTATAGTCACCAATTTTTGCAGCGCCTCACCTGCTATAGATCGAGGCACGTCGCAGCAATACCCCACGGTTTTTGCTCCTCCCGTCACCATGGAGACCGGGCAGCAGCCGTCTCCGTGGACTGAATGAAAAGGCGGCGGCTCCACCCTTGGCATTTACCCATCCAAAAGGCGCACAGAGACCCGGAGTGTAGCCTATATCTGCAGCTCAGACACGGATCAAACAAAAGAGATCAAGGAGATGCTCGTGTTATCCCCGAAAGGTCAAAACAAGACCAGACACAGATTCAAAAGCCTCGAACAATTATAGGTGCACTGTGGAACTTTTCTGGTGGGGGATGAGGGTTACCAGCTGCCTCCTGCTTGACTCAATGAAGATATAATCGCTTTGCCTTGAATATAACACAATGTGGCATTAAGTTTATCCATCTTATATAATGCAAACTGTTTTACTGGTCAAATACTGCAAGAAAAGCTGAAGTTTAATGCCGTACAGTGGAACATTCTGAGCAAAGCAATAAAATCTCCATGGAGCAGTGGAAGAACCTCACCAGAAAAGTTGCCCAGTGCGCCTTCAGAATAGTTTTTTGTTGTACAGTGGGGTTTACAGTCTACAATAGGCGAAATCTGCGAAGTCGTCAGCTTTATTTTTTACAGTTTGTATGGTTAATATGTTTGAAGGCTGTAAAACTCCTCATCAAACACTTTATACACTTTTCTCAGACAGGAAGTAACATTTTCTCATATTTCTTTTCTCTTCTCTCAAAGTTCAGACTGTAGATTCTGTAGATTAAAAAAATACATAAAATTTTGTTAAAACTTATTGCTGCTGTCGTCCTTATGTTATTTTACTCCTTTATGTAAGAGCTTAGATCGCAGAGGGCTCCATCCCAGCGGCCAAGTTTCGATCTAGCAGTTTTGGTTCTAGTCCATCTCTGCTTGCAAACACACAGCTCTTCAGATTCCCGCTTCAGCAATCGAACATTTATGCAAATTTGGCTAAACACATTGTGTATTGAACAGGAGACCCGGTGTCTACAAGTTCTTTAGCCAATCAGGACACAGCTTCTTCTAGTTCCAAAAAAGTCACAAATAGGAAATACAAGTGTGATAGGATTTCAACGAATTAAGAAAAAGATGCTGCTGTTGTGTCCTTGGGCAATAGGCTCTATTCACGTTACGTCACAAACCGAGAAGACGTTTCGGAAAGAAGCGATTACAACTTCCGCCGGGCTCTGTCTGCAGTAGTAAGTTTGACAAAAGCTGGGAAAAATGAGAAAATGGCCCAGTTTTCGAGAACACTTGCGGGTACAAACGACAAAATATTTTCGTTTAGACAGTGACAGCGTTTTTCGGGCTTAAAAATGCAAAAATCTGAAACCATCCTCCAGAGGGGAAAACTAAAAAAAAAGTCTGCTGTAGAGTTTCGGACTACACTGGCCAAGACGCAAAACTCTGGTCACGTATGCTAACATTGCATACGCGTTTACATTAGCGTATGATTGCACAACCTCACCGGATGGCACGCACCCAATCGAATTCCACACTTTTGCGTCACCGTATGCACACAAATTTCCTTCCGAAAACGCTTTTCTAAACGCAACGCAACAACACTTCTGCATCTTCTGTTCAGACCCTCATCATATAAACGTAGTTATAATTGGCTAATCTACAATTACAACCGCACATATCACAGTCCGTAAGCAAGCCCAGTATCGGTAACTACACAGGAAGTTGTAATCTTTCCGAACGTCTTCTTGGTTTGGAAAGTAAGCATGAAAAACGCGCATAATTTTTCAGGAATATATATATATATTGGTATACAGAATTCCAAAGTGTAGCATTGCAATAAACTGAAGATTAACCTTAAAATTATTCCTATTACCTGACCAACAGACAAAATCATACAAGGCATAGGCTATAAAAACGGCTTCTATTTCAGATTCAGTCTCTGTGTGTAACCCAATGCATGATTTAGGTGGTGGGAGAAGCCTACATGAGAACAGGCAGTACCACGGGGAGAGCAGAGACACTGGCAGCCGCCCAAGGATCAAAATTATAATGGGAGTCTGTGAAGTGCCAAGCAATCATGATCCAAGCACCTAGCATGCCTCTGATCTGCACCGGCAAGTGCTCATTCTGCCTGTTAGATAATATAGACACGGACAATAGAATGATAAACACACTGCCAACTCAACTGAATAAACGGCCCTTAAAGAAACATTTTCATACGTTTCCAGATGGATTTTCTCTCCCTTTGCAAGCCTGGGGATCTGAGATGATACATGCACCCTGTGGATTTGTAGATACTGGTTTGAGAAATGCGAAAATTCCAATTCTGTTTAGTTTTGGTTTAGACTTGCGGATGTGAGGATGAGCGGTGAAACGGCACTGGCGAAATGTGCAGCAGTTTCCTTGGACGCTTCATTTGCAGGACGCAGAAGAGGGACACTTTTGTCAAGAGGATCGTTTCTCTCCTCAAACCGACCCTACCTGACTAGTCCTTCTGTCAAACTGCGCTGAGACCTTTAACTGAAGCACAAAGGCAAAAGGAAAGCGCAGCATGTTTCTGCAGCTATACTTGACTTTCCCTCAGGGGTCAATAAAGTGTCTCTCCGTCTTTCTCCCTCTCTGCCAGTTTCTTCGAGATTTTACCATGTGATACTATTTCTGAAAAAGTTTGAGATTGGAGTTTGCAGTATCAGTATCTGCGAATATAAAGTATGTTAAGAGTGAAAATTCAGGCATTCAGCAATCGTGACTGCTCTGTATGTTGCAAAAACATAAACTGTGGAAAAAGTGGGAATTCTCAACACTATTTAGTCTTGAACTGTCATGTCTGATTGATGTGACCGCGCCACAGCCTGCAGCCTGGGGGGTAGCAGCAGTAACAGAGGGGCTGCTGTTAATACAGGAGCGTGCTCTATAGCCCCAGTGTGTCACAGACTGCTTCATACATGTTCTGTGGACCAGCCGGGACTGTCTACACGCCTCATTAGACTTAGCATGCACTCACACACATCTACACACACACACACACACGCCAACAGAAGGACTCACATACAGTTCAGCAGCTAATGATAAATGCCATATGACTGCTAACTAACTGTGCAAGCCAGGAACGCTAATCGAATCTCGCGTGTTCGCCAGCTACATGCTGTGTTAAGATCTGTAATCATGTCAAGTGCTAAAGCTACTCTCAATGTCTGTAAAGAATAATATGTATACTGGATGACCACTGCCAAGGCATTAGCCCTATCTCGCAATAGTACATTTACTGTATGTGCCAGGCTGTTTAATTGAGCCTTATGTGTCCACAAAATTACATACATATCATTTCTAAAAGACTCAAACCAAGATCAATTTTTGCATAGGACAATACATATATGTGTATACTAGATGATCACTGCAAAAGACTTAACCCTATCTCGCAACAGTACATTTAGTGTATATGCCAGGCTGTTTGATTGAGCCTTATGTGTCCACAAAATTATATACAATATTAACATGGATTCATTTCTAAAAGGCTCAAACCAAGGTCAATTTTTGCATAGGACAAGACATTTATATGTATACTAAAAAGACTTAACCCTATCTCGCAACAGTACATTTACTGCACATGTCAGGCTTTCTAATCTACGCCTGTGTCTACACCAAATCACTACTACGTGTATGTTTACATTTGAATTCATGTGTTGAGAGTCCAAACCAAAGTCCACATTTTTGTAGCAGGACATGACTGGATGAACACTGCAGGGACATTAGCCCCATCTCACAATAGCACATTTATGTTTTTAGTAAGCTTCTAATGTACTGGTAAGTGTATTCACTCTCAAATTAGAATGTGCAAGTTTTTTCACATGGACAGTGATAAAACTGTAACCTATACTGTTTTTGTTAGTTTTGTTTTCTCATGATATCACTCCACTCCAAACGTGAGCATTTTAGACTCTTGCAAAAGAAGAATGCACAAGCAGATGAAGTGTTGTGTTCTGTGCACCAAAGTCCTTGAGTTTGTGTTGTACCGTTTTGCAAACTGAAAGCCCTGCTCTGATCACATTAGACCGTGACTGAGCCCCTCAAAGGTGTGTGTATATTTAGGCAGAGCAGCAGCAGCTCGTCTCTCCCGCTGGTTCTGCTGTTACCACTTCACATCAGCCGACGTCACATGTGATGAGGCCAACACGCACACAGGGAGGTGGGGTGGAACCAGGCACCATAATGACTGTTTCTTTCAGCGAGTTAGAAATGGAATGATGATTTGGAGAGTTTGATGTTTACTGTGTGTACATTTTCTATGCGCTAGTGAGGATTTTGTGAGGAACAATTCTTTTTTAATAGTGTGCAATAAGATTTTAGCAGTAGATGACCTTTTTTTCACCAAGCGTGGCTATACTGTAAAAACATACTGTTTTTTTTGGCCTTATAATCCAGTGGCCTTATGTATGACCTTTGGTTGTGTTTAACCTCCAACCGATTTGATGTTGTCCACATTAGTCTAATAAGGTATTAGTGGGCGAGACAGGAGGAGTAATATGTTGGCCACATATAGGGCGACTGTGCAACATACCGGTAGTTCTGCCGTGTGCTGTACAAGGACCCAAAATGCACCTGTTAAGAGACATGCACCATGCAGATTTCAGGTTTTGTATTTTAGTGTTAAAACTGAACAATGTTGAGAGGGATCCGGGCATGTTTGATGCCCAAATCACCAACTGTTAAACTTGTATTTTTGTGTTAGCTACAACTGAGAGTTATTGTAAATGACCTGAATAAAGTTCCATTTATCCGACACACGTTTTGTTTCTCTTATTGCACCTTATAATCCGATGCTCCTTATGTGTGGACAATGACACAACTGACATATTATTTGATACTGCGCCTTATAATCCAGTGCACTTTATAGCCCCAAAAATACAGTATTTGTAGCTGTAGACTGCGGCGTTCAGTATGAAAAGACTTAAACAGTATTTCCAGGTCTGTATCACAATGCAGTAAGATACTACGGGGATAGAAATACTCAAATTAGCAGTAAAAAAGTCCTGCAATTCTAGGAGATTCAGTAGAAGTCAAGGTCAAGTGCCAACATTATATTAACTGAGCAGTAAAGCGTTTTATGTGTTGCAGCTCATGACTTGTAAAGAGGTTTGTTCGGTCGATGTCTTGGAGTTATCGTACCAGAGCCGCGTTATAGTTCAATAACATCATCATCATTCTTTTCTTTTGTATAAATAAAAAACTCTATTCGAAACGTGGTATCGTGACAAAACTACAAACAAACGCATAAAGACGTGGCTGTGTTGAATGGAGGGATTAGTACATCACATGGGAATACAAGAGTGTATTTTTGGTCTAGTAAACAAGAATTGTAATTTGGAGTCATTATGTAAACAGGACGCTGGGAGTTTAACCAACAGCTGCCAACTGTTACAGAGGCGCACACACTCACGGTCACAGTGTCATTTGGAGAAAGCACTTTATATTTATAGTGATGAAATTGTACATCAGTTAGGTCCCGGGGATGTCACATTTTTGTGCTTGAATTATTCATGATTGTTGGTGCCAAAAAAAAAAAAAACCCTAAAAAGACAGTGAAATCTCATATTTGCTCCACTTTCTGTGTAATCGCTGCTTCCACACTCGTCATTCTGGCCTTAAAATGTTCGTATTATCCCGCTCGACGTGAAACTCGAGTTTTCATTTCGCTATTTCGAGAAAGGCCTTCAAAACCTTCGACCTTCAAAAGCCTCGGTCCGGATTGCTTCTGTGATACCGGAGAAATACCAAATGCACAACTTAGCCTCTAAAAAAGCTTCAGCCCTACAACTGCCAGCCGATATACAAAGATTTTAATCTTGCTCAACGTCTTCTGAAGGAGTTTGTGACAAGAAATTCAAATTGGACGACAAAACTGGGTTCTAGAGGCATTCAAAACTAGCAGCATTTTCTAAAGCTTTTAAACAATGATCAAAAATGTCAGCACGTTTTTCTTTTTTACTTTTTTATTGAGGGGTTGCTGGTTTAACTCTTTAACTCTTGACTTGAACTGTAAAATGAATTGTATGTAGTGAGTGCGCTGGTGTGATGGACTTTTTGTGTGATTGGTCTGAAGATGGAAATACATTTTAAAAGTTCATTAATATGTGCTAAATGAAACAAGAATAAGCCTCGATGAGCTTCATTTGACTGGATGCGTGACGTCACACTCCCTCAGTCCACTTCTTTATACAGAAGTAAATGGGATTCAACCAAAAACTCTTCTATTTTAAAGACGGCCTTTCTCCGAGCTGAGTCCCTGCTGATCCAGTGCAGGCGTTTATCAAATCTGCGACGCTGAATCGACTTGCTCATTGAAAGATTGTGTAAAATTGTATTGTATTGTACCCCGCATGTGAGATGAATGGTTAGAGCCCAGACATGGCAGTAATTCCCCCGTCCAGGTCCAGTCTCTGATCCTATCGTACTAAAACAGTGCTATAAAAGCCCATAAAAGGCCAAAGCCCAACATTTTACCGGTGAACTGAGAGAAGTCCTTTATTTTATTGAGTTTGCAGAGGTCTGAAAGGTCTTTTACGACCTTTGAAACGTCAGCTGTTTTTATATCTAACTTTACAAGAATACACTATCATTTTGTAACTAACAGCTGTTTTACTCGAGTATTTTTTTATATCCATGGCGAGGAAATCTGTAGGTGACCAAATCTTTAAGCTGAACACGACACCGATTTGAACTGTTCTTGCTTTATTACGTTTGACATCTGTACCTATGGATCCTTTGCAGTGACATCGCACCGGGGGAGTTTTACATGCATCTCTATTGGTGTAAGGTTCAACAGTTACCATGGTGACGCAATGCTCACATTAGCAATCAAAGACACAAAAGTTTTAAGATGGACTGAAAACTCAAGAAAAAAATAGAGCCTTTCAGAGCCTTTGTCCAAGAAACGAGAACCAAGAGCTCGAGACTAAACCAGGACTAAACCAGGACTAAACCAGGACTAAACCAGGGATTAATGGAGTTTACAATAGGGCTACACCAGGACTGAACCAGGACTAAACCAGGACTAAACCAGGGATTAATGGAGTTTACAATAGGGCTACACCAGGACTGAACCAGGACTAAACCAGGACTAAACCAGGGATTAATGGAGTTTACAATAGGGCTACACCAGGACTGAACCAGGACTAAACCAGGACTAAACCAGGGATTAATGGAGTTTACAATAGGGCTACACCAGGACTGAACCAGGACTAAACCAGGACTAAACCAGGGATTAATGGAGTTTACAATAGGGCTACACCAGGACTGAACCAGGACTAAACCAGGACTAAACCAGGGATTAATGGAGTTTACAATAGGGCTACACCAGGACTGAACCAGGACTAAACCAGGACTAAACCAGGGATTAATGGAGTTTACAATAGAGCTACACCAGGACTAAACCAGGACTAAACTGGGACTAAACCAGAAATGAATGGAGTTTGCAATATGGCTACACCAGGACTACAAAATGGATTCAAACAGAACATTTTCAGGAGCCTGTGAGCCATACGCTTGTTTATGCTCCAGTTTAAGAGTTTGATTTTCAACAAAAAGATGAGAAATGCTCGATAAAGTTACTATAATTTTATATGCGAGCGACTTGTTTACGCGCACAAATATTCTGTTGTACACTGTAAAAAAGCCTGCCCAAAATGTTAGTTTTACACCCATAAAATTACAGATTTGCTCACATCCAGTTTTCTCTCGCCATGGATATAAAAAATACTACAAAATGAGTGTATTTTTGTAAAGTTAGATATAAAAACAGTCTCAAAGGTTGTAAAAGCCCTTTCAGAACTCTGCAAACTCAATAAAATAAAGAACGTCTCTCAGCTCACACTTAAATCTATCAGAAAATGACCTAAAAGTAGTGAAATAACGTGTCCATGCAGCAAGATCATTTTACTTGACCAGTTATCTTAAAATAAACCTCAGAACTAGTAAATTAATAATTAATAATTGTCCGTCCATGGTAGAGGAGAACCACCTTCACTGTGGTTCTCCTCGAGGTTTCTCGATTTTTTTTCCCACTGGGCTTTTTTTTCTAGTTTTTCCTTGCTGAAGAAGGAGGGTCTAAGGACAGGAGATGCTGCGACAATTATCCATTTGCTGCTTGTTGTTGGACATTCTGTATTTTTAAATTATTGATTAATTATTATTATTATTTTTCTTATTCTGCTTCATTCTCTGACATCTTTGTTTGCTATACAAAAATAAACTGAATTGAATTGAATAATCTGATATAAATTTTAAAATCTTGGGCAAATCAGAGGAACTTGACAACCAACCCGAGCAACAGAGCTTTACACCTGCAGAGGACGTTTTAATGGCATCAGGTGCAAAATATCACCAGTATAACCGTGAATCGCATACATAGTCAATTGCGGTGGTATTTTTTCGCTTGTTTGTGTGTCCGTGGACGTCTCCGGTGTCAGATAGTCTCGGGGCAGTCCCTCATTAGCTCCTCACACATGGACACTGTCTCGCTGCGACTGCTCTGTGGGACGGCGGGTGTCAGTAATTACGAGGTCCAGGTACGACTCTCTTCAGCAGCTTCCCAGAATGACGGGAAATCGGCTTAAATTGCCACATAGCGCTAGCGGATATAAGTAGAAACATTCCATGACGTTGCAGTCGTTGTTTATACTACAAAATTATCAAAAAGGCTGCATAAAAGAGCTGATGGAAACAAAAATGGAAGCGTTATCTCTAAAATGAGCATATTAAGTGGGCATTTGTCTTGAATTATTATAGTTTTGAGCCTTAAAGAGCCCATATTACACTGTTTTCTGATCTTTTACTACATTGTTTTCTCATCGCAAACATACCTAGAGTTGTGTTTTGTTTCATTCACACATGTTTAACACACAAACACCACATTTTGAGCTTTGGAGACATAAAAAAAAATGTGTGAATGAAACAAAACACAACTCCGGGTATGTTTATGATGAGGTAAAAGCGTTATAACACGACTTAAAGCTCATAAGAGTCAATTTTGCGTGATATAGGACAATAAAGATGTCGTTTTTTAAGCCACATTTACAAAAATAATCACTTCTCTTTACTAAGCAGGATCAGAAACTGATTTACTTAGAATCTAATCCTTTGCTGCATCAAGTTTCCATGTTAACAAACCACAAAATAATGTCTGTCCACGGAAAGAGAAAGAATAATTTAATTTGCATGTCCAAAAACAGGTCAATATTGTTCTTGGAAGGCTAGCAGGGACCAATAAGGCTGGTTTGTGCTGGCTAACGCGCTAATGTAATACTGTAAAAGTGCACTACGCCGAGGGGTTTGCTGGTGCCACGGCTGTTGAGGATGACTCAGGCGCATGCTGTGTACCCGCCAATCTGGCAACGCAACCTTTGTAAGATGCCATCACGCCTCGCTCCCATCTTTCCTGTCTGTCATCTCCAGCTAAAAACACCAGAAAAACAAGTTTGTCCAAGAAACGAGAACCAAGAGCTCAAGACTAAACTAGGACTAAACCAGAAAATAATGGAGTTTACAATAGGGCTACACCAGGACTAAACCAGGACTAAACCAGGACTAAACCAGGACTAAACCAGGACTAAACCAGAAAATAATGGAGTTTACAATAGGGCTACACCAGGACTAAACCAGGACTAAACCAGGGCTAAACCAGGACTAAACCAGGACTAAACCAGAAAATAATGGAGTTTACAATAGGGCTACACCAGGACTAAACCAGGACTAAACCAGGGCTAAACCAGGACTAAACCAGGACTAAACCAGAAAATAATGGAGTTTACAATAGGGCTACACCAGGACTAAACCAGGACTAAACCAGAACCAAACCAGGGATTAATGGAGTTTACAATAGGGCTATAGGGCGGCACGGTGGCTGAGTGGCAACACTCAGGCCTCACAGCAAGAAGGTTGCGGGTTCGATCCCCGGGTCGCCCGGGCCTTTCTGTGTGGAGTTTGCATGTTTCCTCCCCGTGTCTGGATGGGTTTCCTCCGGGTACTCCGGTTTCCCCCATCACCCAAAAACATGCAACACCCTATGAACAGTGACCATTGACCATCAGTCCCTCCCTCCTGTGGGCTCACCACCTGCAGAGGGGTTCATAGGGTCTGGGTCTGGTGCATAGTGTAATGGGCAGCGTGCTGCCCCCGCGACCCAGCCGGATCAAGCGGGAGAAGATGGATGGATGGACAATAGGGCTACACCAGGACTAAACCAGGACTAAACCAGAGAACAGAGAAGCAAAGTAAATCAAATGTGTACCTTGAAAATTCCTTGAAATTTGAAAACCTTGAAATCAAAACCTTGAAAATTGTTGCTTATTTTTTCTTATAATGTCATAATGTCATAAAACCAGGAGCATTTAGGTGCCTCCAGTCCGGACTTTTAAACATTCTAAAGACTTAAGGTAATAAAGGTTCTGCAGGTTTAATCTGCACTGTGGAACATTCTAGACAATATAATAACTTCCATGGAGACAAGCAAATGGAAAACCCTCCACTAGAAATGTTACACAGCTTTAACGCCAGAGTCTGTGGAGATGAGACGATTCCTTCTGTCGTGTGCGGAAGCCTTAAAGAAAAAGCTCTAAAAATGACCAATGTACCAGCAGAAAACTCATTTATTTGAATAATAAATCGAAAATAAAGTACTTTTCTATTGCAATAATGAGCAATTATTTGGCGCAGGATTGGGCGCATTGGAGTGGAGCAGTGGAAATACGCGTTAGGCCTTCTGGACATAGTCAATCCTATATCCCTTTATTGATTCCAATTAAGATAACTGTTATTAGCCTGAACGCAAGACACAAAGTCAATGAGGATGGAGGAGAGAGAGGAGGAGAGAGGAGGGAAAAACCAGAAAGAGGGATGGGGAAAAGGAGGAAAAAGGAGAGCGATTTTTGCTGTTAGCGGAGAGGAGGGAAGGAGCAGCAGGTGATGCGTTCAAGAGCTCCAATCACTTCAAATTGAGCAACAGTCTGAGAGTTCGCTGCATGCGGGCTCGTGTGGGTAAAAACTACACTACCAGGAAATTACACAAAACACTCGCAAAATGATTCAGCCAGATTGTACGAGCCGACGTGCAACAAGCGAGCACCAAACGGATTCAGCGTTGTGATTAATCAGCCATTACTGTTTTAATTTCAATGTTCTTACACCTGATGATGAGAGGTTGAAATGCTCGTTGTAAATCACTAATACACATGAATTATATGGATTTGTAAAGGTGCACTGCACAACTTTTCTGGTGTGGGGTTCCGTCGCCTGCTTGTCTCCATGGAAATATCATTGCGTTGCCCAGAATGTTCCACAGTGTGACTTTAAACAGCTCTACCTTTACATTTATTCAATTACAGGTGGATTAACGACTTAAAAAAACAGGGATTCTGACTGTGAGCGGCATCGCCTCTCCACAGATCTGACCTGTAACTTGGTCTGGTTTGATTTCCATGACAATAGAAAGGTTTTATATCATACAGTGGAACAGACAAAGCAATAGGAAAAAACTAGATATATGCTATTATTTTCTTTAATATTACCTTTTTATTTTGATAGATCATAAACGCCTCATAAATTGCCTTTTTATCATTATTATTAGTTTGTACGAACATAATACAGAACAATAAAAAAAAAAAGAAAATTAAAGATTATATTTAGTATGCATAATATATCATTATTTTGCTATACAGTATGCAGATATTTGTAATATGTGCAGCAACCACATAATTTAATTTAATTTTATTTTATTTTATTTTAGAAATTTTTTGAAACTTTGTCATAAACAGTTAATGAGTAATAAGTAATAAGTTTTTTTTTTTATTTCTTTAAAATTATTTTTACATTTTAAAATTCAAATGCATTTAACAAATCCTCAGAAAGTTGCACAAAACACCTTTACACTTGAAGTCAATACAATTATTAAGACATTATTTAATTATGGGATATGAGTGTCTTGCCAAAGGGCACAACATCTGAAAGCAATGTTGGAATAGGTAAGATTGAGAGTGGATTTGCATGCCTATATAATGAAAAAAAAACAAACAAACAAAAAAACTTGGATTCATACTTTATTTGAATATTATTATGATTTATTCATTTTTACATTATATTTTAGCTTTAGATGATTATAACAACAGAGGTTAAATTTATTAATGGATTTTTTGACTCTGTGTCAGTGTAGAAAATAAAAATAACTCCACATGCATCAGAGAGAAACATAAAAACCAGCTTTGAATTAATGATGACAGCAGCCTCACGATCCAGCCCGGCCAATCAGGAGCGAGGAGACCAAGAAGAAAAGATGCCTAACAGTAACAGACAGCGGCGTAGGAGGAGTGTCGCCGGCAATAACGAGAAAGAGAAAGAAAGAACGAAAGAAAGAAAGAGAAAGAGACGCAGGGGGAAGGAGAGAGGTGTGATTTAATGAAGCGAGGCTGCCACGGCATAAAAACACTGACGGAGCCGTCGTGGTCCCGGTCTGGACTGGACTGGGGCGGATTATCACATCAGAATGTCAAAGAGTGACGCAGCAGCAGAAACGCACTCGTCTCCGTGGAGATGTTGGCCTGGAATGTTCCGCGGTATGACATTAAAGAGCTTATTCATGACTATGGCTGAAAAATACAATAATTCCACAGATCTTTGAGAAATTGTAAAGAAAAACCCCAAATTTCAGAATGGATTTAATGGTTTTAATGGGAAAACTGGGATTAACTTCAGAATATCACAAAATATTAAAAATCAAGGACAATTTGGAAAATGAAATCCACTCAGATTCATGTGAATGATTCAGAGTCCAGTTTAAAAACATTTATAATTGTGTTTTACAGTGGTTTTTTTGGGGGGGTTTTTTGATCCACACTAAGCATTTTAACAAAGGTAAAATCCACAATTTGAGGTTTTACTGGATAAATCTTCAACAGTTTTTCACTTCATCTACAGATATATCACACATTTCATCATGAATTATAGTTTTTGTGAATCCCAAGTACTATTTTATGGTTAGAAACTTGTATTTTTTCTATCGCTTCTTAACAGAGAAGCAAAGTAAATCAGATTTGTACCTTGAAAATTCAAAATTGTTGCTTATTTTCTCTTATAATGTCATAAAACCAGGAGCATTTAGGTGCCTCCATCCAGACTTTTAAACATTCTAATGACATAAGGTTTTAAAGGTTCTGCAGGTTTAATCTGAACCGTGGAACATTCTACACAGTACAACTTCCATGGAGACATGGAGATGGAAAACCCTCCATTAGAAATGTTACACAGCGCAGCTTTAATGCCAGAGTCTGTGGAGATGAGACGAAGTGAATATCAAAAGTGAAAAACATCAAATAAAGACGGAAATGAACTCATAATAGCGTAGAAAAATATTTTTGGTTGGTGATGTTAAGAGTATTCGTATTCAACATTGATCAATAACTCTCAAAACATCCAAGGAAAAACTCACCCATTCACACACTCGGGTTAAGTGTCTTGCCCAAGGACACAACGATCTTTGGGAGCTGGAATCGCACCGACAGTGAGGGTCAGTGCATTTCACTGCTCGACCAATGAGGTTTTATTTATGTTACGAGGGGGATTTGAAGCTTCACCGTTCGGATAAAAGGACAAATTCTCTACCACTGCGAATGATCTGAGATTTTAAACTCAAACCAGGCGCGTCTTAACCAAGATTTATTCTCTTAAATCTTATTTATTTTGTTTTATGGGATATACACTAAATGACTGGTAAGTATGTAAGATTGTTCAGCTTATTTTTTTTTTCTTATTTAGTTTTTATATCTATAAACAACAATGAAAAAAAAAAAAAAAGTCAAAGCAGTGTGACACTTGGAAAAATGAAGTTTATGCTGCTGCTCCGACAATTCGACGTTAATGTCTGAATAGCGGCGTGTGGGAATAGCAGCGAGTAACCCTCACGTGAGACTTTTAAATACATGGAAACACCCATTTTAATTTATAGCGGCGTGAAGTACAGGTCTTTATCCCGCACTAAACGGGCACTAGAGTGAATAAGTGTTGTATCTGTGATCAATGGGCAGGGCAACGCCGTACAACACATGGATCTCGCCGTATGGATTTCCAATGACACGGATCCATGTCGGAGGCTGCGTGCTCGAACCGTGGGAAATAATTGCAGCTTCGCGTGACCTCGGTGGGTTTTACGCTGAGCTGTAGTGGGGGACTTTACCTCGTTTCATTATTTATTAACTTGCAGCGGTCTATGAAACACAATATACATAGTACGTCTAGTGGGATTGTCAAAAGGACTAAAACAAGGATCGAAAGTTTGTGAGAACTGACGCAAATTTTGAGACATGCACGGAAGAGTTATTGTAAGAGAGTTAAAAGAAAAATAACTGGCCAACAGCTAAGTTAAGTCCAGTTTTTTTCATTTTAACATATTAAGAAATCACATAAAAGGAACAAATTTGAACCATATAATCCATATAAAACCATATGGGGCAAGTTAAGATAGAACCATTTAATTTGTCTAAAAAAAGTAGGTATTTTTAACATTGTAGGATTAAAATTGGGATGAAACTTTTCCCTGAGTGTCAAATTTAAGTTTGCAATTTCCATATCATGATCCGTAATGTTTCACGTTATTATTAGAATTTACTTGCCCCAATATTTACAGCGATAGGATGAAATGCAATGTGGTAATTTAAAGGTCAGAACCTTATAGAGGTGGGATGAGTAGATGGATCTATAATAAAAACTGGTATTATTTGCATTGCATATGCATTTTTGGGGAATTCAACCCGCCCGTGTTCAGCTGACGCATTGACAATTTTGACAAAGGTCGGATTTTGTAGGGATTCTTTTCTATACCCACATCACAAACTTTCAAAAACGTTTACATCCTCAAAGCGCCTTAAAGTTGGTTTCGTAAAACTTAGCCTACCCCGCTCTATCTCCGCTCTAGCATCTCTCGCTCATTTTACAGACATTACAAGAGTGGGAGGAGCTTACACGTAAACCTTTTTTTTTTGACTCAAAACGACGCCATCTTGGGTTGACCTCACAGAACGAGAGAAATTTCACGAGACGAGAAGATTTTGAAATAATTTACAGTCAGATCTAGGTATAAAAATGGAAAAATGAAGTAATAGACTCAATATACAAATGTCCGTTACGTTTCATTTTTACTATTTAAACGACTAAAACTGGACGTGCCGCTGTTCTGTCGCCGCGAGGTGAAGCTAACCGCTCACCCGCCGTGCCCCGCGTTAGCCGCTACGATTTGACATCAAAATCCTGGTGTTGTGATAATGAAGATACTCCCCACTGGAGCTGTACAAAAGTGCTACTCCCTGCTCCATCCAAGTGCCCCGGGTTTTAACAGGACCCACTGGGACCGGCCTCAGCGCTGGGTTCACTTCACTTCACGTGGGCTGGTTTGATATCATTTCGGACGGTGGGAAAGGCCGATATAACTCAAACTTTTTTATTTATTACTCAAAAGATTTAGTGTTTTTGAAAAATATCCAAAATAGCTGAACCTTATCTTTATTTGTTTGGGAATGACTCCACAAAGCTGTCATATAAATCTTTTGGTTTTTAAAAGTCCTTTCAGCTGACAACAATCACGTCTTCAGAGTTGAGTAATGGCCCCGCGCTCTGAAGCCATGAAAAGTGATAATAATGTTTCACTTGTATTTGTTCATTCTGTCAGAGAAAATATTGAACTTTGTGCCAATTTTTGTTTCGTAATAACTCCAGTAAATACCAAAGCAGGACAAGACATCTGCAGTCGGACAGATTAACAGCACATTTCACCAGAAGTTTGACCTGTCCTCAGGGTTAAAATACAGGGACTCTACAATAACATGAAATGACAGGACTTCATAGTTACTTCATAGTTACTTCATAGTTACTTCATAGTTACTTCATAGTTCAGATACAACTTAAGATCATTTTAAAACTATTCAA
>JACN01022148.1:0-10299 GCA_000787155.1 Scartelaos histophorus
TATTATTATTATTATTATTGTGTACTTTTCTGTGGTTATGATTATTTGCCATATTGTTCCTTTGACTAAGTTAGCAGTTTTAGTCGGTTTTACTATGTTCAGTTTTTGGTTCGTCGTCTGATATTTAAACACCCTTGTTCTTTTGCCCTCGTTCTTTTGTTGTTCATTTTTGGTTCAATTAAACTATCTTTTTGTTAATTATTTGCCTAATTTTGAGCTTTTGTTAAATTACCTTTAAAAATCTTTGTTTGCTAATTTAACAATTTTGTGAAGCCCGCCGAGATAACTGTTGTTTTGATTTTGGGCTATACAAAAATAAATTAAATTGAATTGAATACGTTTCTAGGTGCTTTGTACAAATCACAGAGACCAATGTGTCGTTTTGTCGTCACTGTAACGCTAACAACAACTAGCATGCTAACAGCTCATTTCCCAATCTAAAGAGGATAAAACACTTTATAATAAAATATGGACAGCACATAGTGGCCTCATTTTGACCCTGCTTTTACTGGGACAGAACAAATTTCACTTTTAAGTTTGGTTCTATTATGTACTCAAAAATTCACTTTGCACTTTATATATTTACAGTGCACTTTTATAGCACCCAGAATTTACCAGATATGTTACGGTCTGCGGAGACAAAAACAATTACAATCAGAAAATGTGCAATATATGTGCTGTTTTTAAGTTCAATTTAAATTTGTCCAGGTGTCCGGTTAAAAGATTCCCCGGGAAACCAGACACCATTTTTAGAGTTCAGTACAGCGGACATCAGAGGGGAATAACACTAGTTATTCATTTGGTTTATTTACTTTATATTTTATTAGTTGTTTTATATGGTTTATTTGTTTTTGGTGATTTTATTAGAGGATTTTACTTACTTTTAAATACATAGTTAATTTTACACCCCTGGAGTTTTAAATGCTTTTACCTGGCAGTATATAAGGTGTTTTTGTGCTGCTAGACACAACCTACAGCTCCCAAAATCCTCCTTGCACCTTTTTTTTTTTACACTGCACTTTGCACTTTGTCGCCTTTTCTTGGAGAATTGAAGAAAAAAAAAATGTGGACCACGCTACCCACACCTATGTCATCCTATCTTGTTCAGAATCTCCATGCTTTGGGTTGCCAGATCCTACAACTAAAATCAGTTTGCTATTATCCAATCAGAAAGCTACTTATTTTGGGTTGCCAGATTCTACAACTAAAATCAGTTTGCTATTATCCAATTAGACATGTACTTACTTTGGGTTGCCAGATACCACAGCTAAAATCAGTTTGCTATTATCCAATCAGAAATCTACTTACTTTGGTTGCCAGATCCTACAGCTAAAATTAGTTTACTATTATCCAATCAGAAATCTACTTACTTTAGGTTGCCAGATCCCACAACATAAAATCAGTTTGTTATTATCCAATCAGAAATGTACTTACTTTGGGTTGCCAGATCCCACAGCTAAAATCAGATTTCTATTATCCAATCAGAAATGTACTTACTTTGGTTGCCAGATCCTACAGCTAAAATTAGTTTGCAAGAAAAAGTATGACAACAAATGAAGGTTAGTTAGTCACGATATGAAAATGTGAGAGGACTAACCAAAAAATGAACACCAGATGAAGGAATTACACTAAAATTACCTTTCTGACTTTAAATTTAAACTTATTGTTACACTTTTGTCCGTGCATCCCTAACCCTTAAATTGATTACGCAGCAGCAAGCCAAATATCGGATAACGGTATAAAAATAAATCCATATCATCCCTTTTGTGCGTTTAGTGAATGTTTATGCACGTCGTCCTCATGGAATCTTTGACTAGGTGAGTGCTTGTGATCACAGAGAGTCCTCCCAGGATCATTGAGATAATACTCGAGAGATTGGACCACGAGCCTCTTTCATTTGTCACATTGTGCTGCGGAATACAAATACCGAGGAGATGGTGAGATATAAGCAGGAAGGTTACGCCGCACACTGTTTTGTGAAAATTGGTGAGGATAATTTTCGAAAATGTTGGGGTTGGATCAGAGTGGTTCATCTCAAACCCCATTCGATATTGATTTCAAACCCATATGAAAAGAAAAACAGACTTTTATTGAACGCAAAAACACGAGGTACAATGAACTCTTGTCTAAAGTTCTACCATCATAATTGTATTTTTGTACAATATAAGTTTAAAAAGGGATTAAACGTATTTATCTTGCATTCTTTTCATATTTTTATTACTAAAAACTGCACACATGATCTCCACAAACCTAACCTTTAATTAAATACGTTAAAGTTTTTGACGTGGCTCATGTTTAAAGGAGCTGTACCTGATTTCTTTCTTATATTTGTGAAAAACCAAACCCCTTGAAGTAGCTTTTGCATTCAGAGCATCCTAATTACTCACTAAGATGAATTTATAAGCGCTTTTCCCAACTTTCACAAACCAGGAGTTTTAAATGGTAAAGACAATGATAAAGAAGTCCAATAACTAGCATGCTAACACGCACCCTTGGCAGTTAGAGCCATCTCAAAAGCTGTTCATACAATATATCTGTACTTATTTTGTTCTAATACATGGGAACCTTTAATATCTCTGTAATAAAAACTACCATGAATATTTTCTGTCAGAACAAATTAACTCCGAAGGTTGGCAGTTCGAATCCCGGCCTTGATATAAACATCACTGGTGAGCGGTCAGATCCACTGACCCGCAGGCTGGCTGGTGTGATTCCATTTTCCACAGATGAGCGCTGTTGGGCAAGACACTTAACCCACCTCGCCCCCAGTGTGTGCGCACAGTGGTGTGTGAATATGTGTGTGAATGGGTGAGTGGTTCCTTGTTGTAAAGCGCTTTGAGTGCCTAGAAAATGGAACAGCTGTATAAAAATGTGACCGTTTACAATTTTTCCCATTAAAAATTTGCATTAAGAGGTTCAAAAATCTCGCATTGACAAGATTATAAACCAGGGTTGGACAATTATTTTTTCCGTGGTGCCACATGAGAAACAGAAAATATTGTGCTTAACTCAATTCTGTATAATATGAATTGTATTTCTTTATAAAAAGCAGTAAATATCATTGTTTTGACGCACTGTTAAGCCTGCTAAGAGTGTATGTTATGACTAAGCAATGAAAAAGTGCGGCTGCCTTACAGAAAATGTCATTTAAAAAACACATCTAAAATAAAAGTAATGCATGAGGTAAAACTGTAAAATATATTTGTTTAGTAATTCAAAATAAGTCAATATGTCAGGTAATTTTAGTGTAATTCCTTCATCTGGTGTTCATTTTTTAGTTATTCCTCTCACATTTTCATATCGTGACTAACTAACCTTCATTTGTTGTCATACACTTTCTTGCAAACTGATTTTAGTTGTAGGATCTGGCAACCAAAGTAAGTACATTTCTGATTGGATAATAGAAAATTGATTTTAGCTGTGGGATCTGGCAACCTAAAGTAAGTACATTTCTGATTGGATAATAGCAAACTGATTTTAGTTGTGGGATCTGGCAACTCAAAGTAAACACATTTCTGATTGGATAATAGCAAATTGATTTTAGTTGTGGGATCTGGCAACCAAAGTAAGTACATTTCTGATTGGATAATAGCAAACTGATTTTAGTTGTGGGATCTGGCAACCTAAAGTAAGTACATTTCTGATTGGATAATAGCAAATTGATTTTAGTTGTGGGATCTGGCAACCAAAGTAACTACATTTCTGATTGGATAATTGCAAATTGATTTTAGTTGTGGGATCTGGCAACCAAAGTAACTACATTTCTGATTGGATAATTGCAAATTGATTTTAGTTGTGGGATCTGGCAACCAAAGTAACTACATTTCTGATTGGATAATTGCAAATTGATTTTAGTTGTGGGATCTGGCAACCAAAGTAACTACATTTCTGATTGGATAATTGCAAATTGATTTTAGTTGTGGGATCTGGCAACCAAAGTAACTACATTTCTGATTGGATAATTGCAAATTGATTTTAGTTGTGGGATCTGGCAACCAAAGTAACTACATTTCTGATTGGATAATTGCAAATTGATTTTAGTTGTGGGATCTGGCAACCTAAAGTAAGTAGATTTCTGATTGGATAATAGTAAACAGATTTTAGCTGTAGGATCTGGCAACCAAAGTAAGTACATTTCTGATTGGATAATAGCTGATAATAACTGATTTTATTGAGTCAGTCAGAGTCAACCAAACCCCTGTATGTGGCCTAGGAACTGTGCTATGCCCAGTCTGATATAAAGCACCAGATTAATATGGTGCATGTTTGAAGACACTTTAATAGGTGCAAAGTTACGCAAAATTTACTCATGTGAGCTTTAGACATTTTAGAATGTTGTTATCTCCTTAAAAAGGTACCTGGAGTTTTTATTTTATTCACACGTTTGAGTAATCCTTTATTATTAGTCTGTCTACATCTTCAAGCCTCAAAATGCTCTGTTCCACCTTGTGATGTCATGAGATTGGCAATTCCAGGTCTTAAATGATCCAAATAATTCTAGTGAAGAAAGTGTATGGAGTTTAAAAGCACAGCGGAGCACTTCCTGTATTACCACGTGGAACAAAGTGTTTTTAGTGTGTTTTCTGAGAGAAGAACTCAGCCTAAATATGCAGGATTTGTGTGTTAAACATGTGCAAATGAAACAAATTCATTTGTTCATTTGTTTTTCAAAATAAAACCAAAGATAAGGACATGAAAAAAACAACTCAGATAACAATTATTCTTTCCAGTTTTCGATTTTGTGTTTAAATTAATAATGGAAAAAAATGGATCACATTTCCCGAACCAAACTTCTGGTTCTAATATCCAGTGTCAACCAAGTCTGAACCAGGTCTAAACCAGGTCTAAACCAGGGTTTAATCAGGTCTAAACCAGAACTGAAGCAGGACTGAACCAGGACTGAACCAGGACTGAAAAAGGACTGAAGCAGGACTGACCCAGGTCTAAACCAGGTCTAAACCAGGATTGAATCAGGTCTAAACCAGAACTGAAGCAGGACTGACCCAGGTCTAAACCAGGTCTAAACCAGGATTGAATCAGGTCTAAACCAGAACTGAAGCAGGACTGACCCAGGTCTAAACCAGGTCTAAACCAGGATTGAATCAGGTCTAAACCAGAACTGAAGCAGGACTGACCCAGGTCTAAACCAGGTCTAAACCAGGATTGAATCAGGTCTAAACCAGAACTGAAGCAGGACTGACCCAGGTCTAAACCAGGTCTAAACCAGGATTGAATCAGGTCTAAACCAGAACTGAAGCAGGACTGACCCAGGTCTAAACCAGGTCTAAACCAGGATTGAATCAGGTCTAAACCAGAACTGAAGCAGGACTGACCCAGGTCTAAACCAGGTCTAAACCAGGATTTAATCAGGTCTAAACCAGAACTGAAGCAGGACTGAACCAGGTCTAAACTGTATCTCACCCTCGGTTCTCACTTTCATGGGTCGTTATCAGTTTTTTCATTTTGGTTTTTGAGACAAATAATGAAAAAAAAATATTATTTATTTTTTTCATTTTCTTATTTTTGGTTTTATTTTGAAAAACAAATAAACAAATTACACATGGATTCTTCAGGTATGTTTTTAACATTATAACAGCTGAGGAAATAACATAATGTGTCCTTTAAACAAGCATTTCTTACATAAATAATTCTCTAAATTTCAAATCCAAATCAAATTCTCAAGTCTGATCTCAGTTCTTAACTCCTGCTCCTGTGCTTTATCTGACACTCGTCCATTGGATTTGGATTTGCAGCAGTAACAATCCTCTTTACCTCTCCGCCCCCCGCCTCCCTTCACTTCTGGAGCGGTGACCTTCCCAGAATGCATTGCTCCCGCAGCCATTGTTCTGCCTGTCATGCCTCCCTCTCTCCGCCGTCACGCCACGCCACTGTTCGACCCTGGGCGCATCACGACCACAGCCCGCCTTGTCCTTCCGCCCTCAGCTCACGGCACACTGCTTTTCACATGAACACGTGCCGAGGAAAAAAAAAACAGACCTTAAATGTGAGAACTGGAGAAGAAATGAATCGTTTTGTTGCCAGGTTTGTGAGTGGTGGACAAGGTCTACTTAAACAGTCTATATTATGCTGTTTTCTGATCTGTTTGAATGTTTCCTCATCACGAACAGACCTGGAGTTTAGTTTCATTCACACGTTTAACACAAAAATCCTGCATATTAAAGCTGAGTTATTCTCTCAAACACAAAACCACCTTGTGATGTCACGTGGTAATACAGAAACTGCTCCATTATGTTTTTAAACTCCATACATCTTCACTAGAATCATTTTTAGATGATTTCAGCCCTAGATTTGCTAAATCTCTGCTGAACTACAGACCTTAACAAATGTATTAGAGCAGCTGTCATGAAAACAAGAAAATATAAATGATTTCATGGTTGATCAAAAAAATTGTTTCAAATTAGCAGTTTCATTATTATTCATTAAGAAAATTACCAATTGGAATAACAAAATCGTCCTTGTTGTCAAATAACCAAAAATATTTAGTTTATTTGCAAAGTCTCTTGTGTCATTGAGTCCAAATAGTTTCCCACAGACTTTGGATGAGACTTTGGAGTAATTTGTGAAAAACATTAAGCTTGAAAATGTATGGACAACATCAATAGTTCAATTTTAGCATTAAAGAGCTGGTTTGGATACAAAGATCTATCATAAACTGGAGGATTAACCATTATAGAAACATAAAAAGATATTTTGGTAATGAGAAATACTGTTAAATTAGAAAATACAATCAAATTAGAAATTAGATTAGTTAAATTGGTTAAATTAGAAATATGGTTAAATTAGAAAATACTGAAATAAATTAACAAAATAGTCCTTGTTGACAAATAATAACCAAAAATGTGAATATTTCGTGTTCTCACCTCCAGCTGCATTCTTCATTGTTTCTAAGTAGTTTTGCAAAGTCTCTTTTGTTCTTGAGACCAAATAGTTTCCCAGAGACTTTGCTTTGGATGAGACTTTGGAGTAATTTGTGGAAAACATTAAACATTTATGGATAGCAACAATAGTTCTTTTTTAGCATTAGATCTGGTTTGGATAAACTGGTGGATTAACCATTCTAAAAACATAAAAAGATATTTTGGTAAAGAAAAATGCTGTTAAATGATGGCAGCAGTGGAAATACTGCATACTGGTGCTGCTCTAGTACATTTGTAAGTGTGGAGAGAAAACTGAGAGTGGAGCTTCAAAAACGGAAATTCTGACCTCTGCTGTTAATACAGGAGTGGACAGATCATTAGTCAATACAGTGAGTCGATCTCATGGGCGCATTTGACATATTTGTAACTAGGGATGTCCCGATTCAGTTTTATTGGTTTCCAGTTCGATCTGATCTCATCCTGATAATGATCTTCTAATTTTTTATGATTTTATTTACATATTTTGGCAGTGACTTTATAAATAACCAAGTATTCCATGGTGAAAAAAAAAAAAAAAAACACGATTGAGGCCTATAAAAAGATGATGTCTACGTAATATATGCAAATAAAATAACACATTGGGCTCTGCTTCTCCTGCTCCATTTGTCTGAAGTTTGGTTTTCACTCTTATGGCTACAAGAAACATCATAGAGGTAAAATAACCAAAAATAATCACATTTTTAGTGACTCCAGAGACTCCTCAGTCTGGGTTTATACTGCACCGTATTGGCCAGTCTATTCACCAAATCTGATCCAAGACGATGCTCTAAAAATGCCTGCACCTTTTTATAACTGTCCAAAGATCTGTGAATGAGCCTTAGAACATTCAGGTGAGGTTTGTGGGCTGCAATAGTATCAGTATCCCAGTTATGATCTGTTTTTCTGAGTATTCTGTTGCATGTATCCTGGTTTCAGTGTCCCAAATAAGCCAGTGTCCTAGTCTGAGAAACCAGGATACTGCGGCATGTATCCGAAGAATCTGGAATATGAAGTTGATACGAAGACCTTCTACCTCCAGCTCCTTCCTCCTCCTTGGTCCTCACAGCTGACCTCATGACGCAGCCTTCAGAGGTCAGGGATAAGGAGAAGGCCCATTTTCAGATGCAGATGCTATTTCTGGAGCGACGAAGAAACAGAATTTTGCATTTTAACCATGAAAGATTTAAGTCCCTGGTCCGTGTCGGAGGAAAGGACAGACTTGGAAATATTCAAAAGGTATCGATGTACCAAGAATCCAGTACCTTTCTCGCTTTGCCTGGCTCATAATGAAGTGGAGGAGCCATGACTTCATTGTAAAGTGCACAGTCACAACAGGAAAGAGCCGCCTGATATATGTTTTGTGTTATATATAATTTGTGTGCATTTTGCGCTTATGCAGTGTAAGATTATGTCAAGAAACTGGGATACTCCGTTTGATCGTGTACACAGAGATATGAGGCTGGTTTCTCGGATGTAAACAGCATATCCTGAGTACTGCTGTAAGCGGGTACGACTAATAACCCAGATCCTGATGTGCATGTAAACACACTCAATGTTTGTTAAAGTTTTGATGATAAAACCAATTAAATCTGATCATTAGTGTTCCCTCACAACCCAAATGTGCCTCTGGTTGTGTGTGCTTGTGTGTAACGCCCCCTAAGGGCCCGACTGCCCCACACAGCAGGTGTTATTGATCACCAGAGACTCTATGGACAGCAGGGTTTAGTTTAAAGATTTATCACACAAGCAATGTTCATTAAAAATGGGGAGAGGAGATGCTACAGGGGAGGGAGTTTGATTAAAATGTATAAAGGCTTAGAGGCTCGCCCAGAGGTGCAGGCATTTAGTCGGCTAATGTGGCTCCGTGGTAGACAATACAGAGCTGGCACCACTGGGGCACCCCGGCCTGCACCAGTGTTATTCACAAAGCATCCGACAAGTCTTTGGACTGTCCAGAGACCTCGTCTGGACAAAGAACAGGGAGTGGAAAAGAGACCAGCTGAAGTCTTAACGTTCAGTCAAATCAAACAGTCAACATCTACAGTGAGTGTTACAAGTGGAGAGTAGCCTACTTACTACTAACCTGGACAAAGAACAAACACAGTATGGAAATGGAGGGAGAAGGTCCCCAGGGCTTTTACACAGGAAGTACCGCCCTCTTCCAACTGCCACATGACCATTGGCCCACACCAAACAGGGAAAGGTCACCAACAAAAAAAAAAACTTTAAAAAATGTAAAGTGGCAGGAGGAAGGATACACTTTCCCCTGTTACATCCCTTCCTGCTAAAAACCGTCTTGCCCCAATGATCAGCGTCCTCGGGGCTACAGGTCCCTCAGCCGCCATGGAGGCAGGACCTTCATAGATCTAGTTGAGGGTCATGGTCTCCACCATGATCAGCAGCAGCACCAGCATCAGGAGGCTCCTGTAGAGCAGGCCTCAGTCCAGAACCTGTGTGTGTGTGTGTGTGTGTTATTTCTAATGGAGTACATTGTGGTTATGGCTGTAAGTGTCTATTTGTATTCTCCTTTTCATTGAATTGAAGTGTTATACAATTGCACTTTTTTGTATAATTCTTATTGTTGTGTTTTAGGTGACTGTGTTTACCATGTGTCCAAGGACGACAGATGAAAAATCACCTCTCTGGATAATTGCTAGACTAGATTAACATGCTAAGTAAACCAAATAAACCAAATAAATCAGCTGTAAAAACTACTGGCAATAAGCATTTGGGAGATTCAACAGGAGAGCAAAGGGTCAACAGATATTGGTCTGTGGGTCACATGCAGCCTGCAGGTCACGGTCTGAATGTGCGAATACTCGGCAATGGTCCGTGTTACCAATTAAAACCCACTGAAGAGTATGACCCCCTCCAACCTCATGAATAAAGTGGACAGGTTCAGTATTAACATTTCTCAAACACAGGGCAGCGTTGCACTTTGAGGTGGAAGACAAAACAAAAACAGATAAACCAGGCGAATATATTTTAGTCAACGGAATCTTCAGCGACCTCCGGGCCTTGTTTTGGTCGGTCACGGTCGGTCGGTGAATACTGAACCAGTGCCGCCGCCGCTGTCAGTAATTACTTTAGCCTTTTGCACGCCACATTTTGCCCTCTGCCCGTCGGTCGCAAAGAGTCCTGTAAACACACCGGAGAGCGAGTCGTTATGAAAACTATCTCCATCCCCCTCAACCCGACTCATTGTGCTTTAAACCGATGCACCAATTAAACGCTGTAAAAGCTGCTAACGAACTCCTGTGTACCTGCATGACGAGCACATCAGAGCTTACCACGCAATACTGTGGTAATGGGGCTCACCAAGGAATAATTAGTATTAAAATGACGAGAAAGAAGACACATATATATATATTTTTTAAAATTC
>JACN01111711.1:0-13354 GCA_000787155.1 Scartelaos histophorus
TATTTATTTATGTATTTATTTATGTTTATGTTATGTTGAAATAATGGTACTCGTACTCGTATCGGTTTTCAAAAAAGTGGTATCGGTGCATCCCTAGTCCAAAGCTCTTTCTCACTTCCCTTATCCATTCAGAGCATCTATTCACAACTCTCAGAGGCCAGGGCAGAGCTTTCCCGTCACAGTAGCGCTATAGCAACAACTAGCATCCTAACAGTACACTTCTTGGACGCAGACATATTTTCCTCTGCTTAAACACAATCTATGTGTGTGATTGCAGGACTCGTTTAGCTCAAATACGGAAAAATAATGTTATGAATCATAAAAGGCTGCACACATCAAATCGTAAACCCGGGATTTGTACGCATTTTTTCAGTTCAAAGCCAAAAATGTCCCTCTGAAAGAAGAATGTCTGCACGTCTGGATTATTTTGTGTAAATACTTGAAATCTGCGCTAACAATAAAGGTGATTTATTTGGGTGAGTCGAATGTTAAATCAACAGAGCGTGTCCGTAATGCAGAGAATTATGTAAACCCTTTGGATTTCTCATCGGACACGCCTTTTGAGATAAGGGCAGAATATATTGCGTTTATTAAGAGTTCGGTTAATGGCTCCCAAAGCTCACTGCATTCATCTTGTGTCTTATTGCAGTGTGGTCTATTAGCAAAAAGCACCTGTGGGATTAGATAAAGTCTGGGCCTGCCACAGTCATCGCTATATGGTTCAATATATGAAAACTGGGGGGGAAATCACATTTATTTTAAAGAGATATCACATTTTGAAACGTATAATCACATAAAAATCCCCCAAAACATGTAAACTGCACGCGTTTTCTGAGAGAGGGTCCTGCACAGTCCCATTCCCAGGCGGATTTGGGGTAGAGAGCCCGGGGGCAGTAAAAGGCAGTGAAAGCATTCCTCGTACATCACCTTTAAAGTGACAGTTTTAACAGGGCCGCTCAGGAGCCACACTACGGCATTGTTTCGCAGCTGTGAGCTCAGGTATGCGCAGCGTTTGAGCAATCTATAGGCGATAAAAAAAAAAGCAAAACACAAACTTCAGCGCGGATTTTTAAACAAAGAGCCCATAGACGGTGATTTAAAGGTGCTAAATTACGCTAAATTCTCTCTTGTGAGCTTCTAGTCATATTATTAGGCTGTTACTTTCTTGAAAACACACTTGGAGTTGCGGTAGTTTCCAAGTGAACAGTTTGAGAGAAGAAGTCAGCCTAAATGTGCAGGGTTTGTGCGTTAAACATGTGTTAAGAGACAAAACACAACTCCGGGTCTGTATATAATAATAGAGCGAAATGGACTCTTTAAACAGTAGCTTGTTTGTGTGATTCTTGTAGGTTTCTAATGATTATAGTGCGGTGCCATTAGCAGATCTCTCGAGCCCGGGCAGGTTTGTGCTCGCGCTGACGTGAGTTTACATGGCGCAGATTTCTGTGTTTGCTTTGGGATTACTTTGAAGACGGGCCAGACACACAGAAACACACACACACACACACACAGCGCCTTTAGCTTCCTCTATCAGACCTCCCTGTGTGTGTGTGTGTACCTGCTTTTTAACACCTTAAAACCATAAAAAATAGAAATAATTGATTTAAAACGGTTTGCAGTGGTCCAGCTTCTAGTATTCCTTTCTCTGTTGTTTCGTTTTTGATCAAAGTATTTCCGCTGGAAGGTTTTCTGCCACGTTTGCGGCCACAAAAAAAGCCTGTAGCATCTCAAATATCCATATCGTAGAGCGGTGGTAGTAGTTTTGTGTTTTTCAAAGGGGTGTAACGATATCCAAGTCCACGGTACGATTTTTTTGCGATATCGTGGAAAGCTCGTGATATGACGATATTACACAGAATAACAAGAGTGACATTCTAAAATACTTTGGTCATTTGGTGCATTTATTGTCATATTCAGATCAAAAGTGAAAAGTGCAAAATTCAAGTAACAACTAAACGATATCCAAATCTCTCTGTACGATATTTTCTCCATCTGCATCTCACGGTACGATATTTATTACGAGTCAAAATTGTGAACATGCTACTTTTTCCTTTTAAAATGCCACGATAAATCTTTGCTGCTGTTATAATACAGACATAAGATTTAAAAGTGCTTAATAACAGTTGTTTCTTCACGTCATCTGCACTGAAACAGCAAAGGATCATGGGATATGTAGTGTTTTTTTGAGCTGTTACTGCCCCACAACAGCAAATTTAAGCAAAGAGACTTGCGATTCAGTATATTGTGAGGGTCCATGATGATTATTGTGAGACTTTTGACGATACGATATCACGATATTTCGATTATTGTTACATCCCTTGTTTTAAACTTGTGTAAATTAAATACAACATAACTCCAGGTCTGTTTAAATGAGGAAACTACATTAGAACAGTTCAGAAAATAGTGCTATGTTGTTGTTTTTTTTGTTTTTTTTAAAGATTAGGGTTAGAATCATAGCGCTGCAGTCAGACCCGTCTCCAGTGTCGAGGTACAAGAAATCTGTATCTGACTCAGAAATGTAAATAGCTGTACTTGACCTTTGCCGTCTCCAGTGTAGTAATGATGATAATGTGCTTCGTGTTCAGACGTGTTTACCCGTGTTTACCCGTGTTTGATCTTTTGACTGGATTTGTGTCAATCTGTTGAAAATAGTCGGTTGTACTATTTTACCGCAATTTACTCCCCAAGGAATATCCTGCACTCAAAAATTAACTGATTAATTTAAACGTGTCTTGTTTGAGTACTAATATATTCTATAAGCAGCTCTTGAGGATAAAATAAGTCCTCTGTGTACCGTCTCTCTGTAATTACACATCGTTTTGCTGTCTGATCATTAGGAAGTGCGTGGTTAGCATGCTAGTTGCTGTTGTTGTTAGCTTTAGTGCCGCAGCAAAACTTCGCTCTGATCTCCGAAAAGTTGGGAAAAGTGCTTAGAAACTCAAAATTAGAACGGCATAAGGTAAATTGGAACGCACCGATCCTGCTTTTTCAGTTTCGATACCGATTTGAAGAGTGAAAACAGCATTTTTTTTCCTCCTTGTTTCTATGGATACGTCATTGCTCGGTCTGGAATGTTCCACGGTGTGACATTAAACAGCTCTATTTTACATTTACTCAATTCCAGGTTGTTTTAGAGCTCAGAAATACCTAGAAAAACGTTCATTCTGACTGGGTGGGTGGCCTTTCCACAGATCTGACCTGTAACTTGGTTTGGTCTCTCCGTGAATAGAAACGTGTAATGCCATACTGTGGAACATTCTAGACAAACGCAATGAACGTTTAAACAACAAAACTGATCCAAATGTCTTGTTTTTCACATCTTTAAGACAGTAGTAGTAGTAGTAGTAGTAGTAGTAGTAGTAGTAGTAGTAGTAGTAGTAGTAGTAGTAGCAGTAGCAGTAGCAGTAGCAGCAGCAGCAGCAGCAGCAGCAGCAGCAGCAGGAGTAGTAGTAGTAGTAGCAGCAGTAGTAGTAGTAGTAGTAGTAGTAGCAGTAGCAGTAGCAGTAGTAGTAGCAGTAGTAGCAGTAGTAGTAGCAGTTGCAATAGTAGTAGTAGTAGTTGCAATAGTAGTAGTAGTAGTTGCAATAGTAGTAGTAGTAGTTGCAATAGTAGTAGTAGTAGTTGCAGTATTAGTAGTAGTAGTTGCAGTAGTAGTAGTAGTAGTTGCAGTATTAGTAGTAGCAGTAGCAGTAATAGCAGTAGTAGTAGTAGTTGCAGTAGTAGTAGTAGTAGCAGTAGTAGTAGTTGCAGTAGTAGCAGTAGTAGCAGTAGTAGTAGTTGCAGTAGTAGCAGTAGCAGTAATAGCAGTAGTAGCAGTAGCAGTAATAGCAGTAGTAGTAGTAGTAGCAGTAGTAGTAGTTTGACTAGTTGGTGCAGTTTTGTGTACATCAAAATTCAAACACAATTAAACTTTATACGTGAATATGACTATTAAATTTATATATCAAAACGATCGATTTATATATCAGAAACAAGGAAATCGATGGAATTGATATTTGGAAGTAGAAATATATTTCGATCCACCACAATTTAAGGTCAGAGTCGAGGTTTATTTCTATAACAGATTTAAAAACAGACAATCTTGCCCCAAAGTGCTCAACAAAACACAATAAAACAAACTTAAGAACACTGATAAAACTCTAGAAAACCAACGAGAGTCAAACGTAAAAAAGTGCGGTTTCAGCCACAATTTAAAGATATTTAAAAGAATGAGTCCTGTTTTTCATGTTTTTAAGTCCATAAAATTTATTTCAGAGCCTTCAACTTGTAAATCATTGTGAATTTCACCCCAAAAAATACAATAGTCTCTGTTTGACCGTGATTTACTGCAGTAGAAGTATCCTGTACAGGCTAATGTAAATAGCTGTAAATTTCCTATAATAATAAAGTGCTTCATGTCTTGACTTGTGCCCCTCCTCCCCACACATGTGTTAAACCGGCTCCTAACTGCCCTCCTTTGTTCTTTCAGATCCTTCGCTACCGAAAAAAGGTAAGCCCCATTTTGTGCCTTTTGTGTGTTTGACATGACATGACATCACAAGGTGGAAGTTGAGTGCTTTGTGCGTCTAAATATGCAGGGTTTGTGTGTTAAACATGCACGAATGACAACAGAACTGTCTTAAAATGTCATTGTGCGTCCAGTAATGTGGTTGGTCGAGACAGGGAGGGCATCTGGTCTAAAAGCAAACCCAAAAAAACAGACAAAAGGTAAGCCCTGTTTTGTGTGTTTTTGTTTGTGTGCGTTTAAATAGTTGTTTGGCACGTGGAATTGCCTGCGGCGCTGTGTTCCTCGTGCTCCTATCGACTCACGTACGACAATGGAGCCTATAGACGCTTCTAGAACACGACGAACACGTGTGCAAACGACATGGCCGCCGTGTGTGTATCGGGACGTTCACGTGCAGGTAAAGTGAGCAGGAACGTGAACAGGTGTTTGGAGGAGGAGTTAGGGAGGGGTCATTTATCTAATTCATTCAAATAATTTAGGTTTTTAGGAGACCGGGTGCAATTTCATAATGGTTCCTCTAATTTTCTCAGTCAAATATAGGTCAGCGTACAGTGGACTCGTCTCTAACACATTTCAAACACGTCTCTGTGCTATAAATATAATGGGGCACTTTTATACTGTAAAATATCATATCATTGCGTAATTTGTTTTTTAGCATTGTCTATTATGTCAGGTGATATATAGTCTATGTGCTGACAAGAGTACATTTAGCCTAAACACATAAATATTACAAAGTACGATCTACCAAGGACCTTATTTGTTTTAAACCCACTCCCCCACATTTCTTTTTGCGGCGTCTGCTGAGATACAGACAAACCCCGGCTTCCCAGCATCCGTGAAGTTAGAGCCCATCACCTGAAATGAACTCTCCCCCCATGTCCAGTATATCGTGTATTAAAGATGCCGGTTCACCTTTTAACATTATCAACACACAGAGATTACATAGACTAAATAAAAGAAAATAATTCCCACATTTTCAGTTGGGATGGATATCATTAAGAAGTTGGCAGTACGATACATACCTCGATACCCGAGTCATGATACGATACTTACCCCATTACATAGGCCATGATTTGAAACATACCTCGATACATGGGCCACAATACTTACCTCGATACACAGGCTACGATACGATACATACCTCGATATATAGCCCACGATATGATACATACCTTGATATAGAGGCTGCGATACGATACATACCTCGATATATATATAGCCCACGATACGATACATACCTCGATATAGAACTCACGATACGATGCATACCTTGATATATAGCCCACAATACGATACATACCTAGATATATAGCCCACGATACGATACATACCACGATATATAGCCCACGATAGGATACATACCTCGATATGGAGGCTGCGATACGATACATACCTCGATATAGAGGCTGCGATACGATACATACCTCGATATATAGCCCACAATACGATACATACCTCGATATAGAGGCTGCGATACGATACATACCTCGATATATAGCCCACAATACGATACATACCTCGATATAGAGGCTGCGATACGATACATACCTCGATATATAGCCCACAATACGATACATACCTCGATATAGAGGCTGCGATACGATACATACCTCGATATATAGCCCACACGATATGATACATACCTCGATATAGAGGCTGCGATACGATACATACCTTGATATATAGCCCACGATACGATACATACCTCGATATAGAGGCTGCGATATGATACATACCTTGATATATAGGCCACGATACGATACATACCTCGATACATGAGCCACGATACGATACACACAACATGGACGGAGATACGACACACATACCATGAAAATATCAAATGTGTCACATAACAAGTTTCGTTCCACTAAACAACCCCAAAAAAAATAAAAAAGTTTGTAAAATATACCAAATCAAAAATGTCTTGGCGATATATTGATACAGCAGTCCTTAATATCAATACTGTATCACCACATTAAACAATACAAAACATATCTTTATATTATGCACTTTCAGTTAGATAAGATATATTTCAAAATTATTTAATTGGGTTCAGTACAAAATAATCATCATCATCATGGCTGTGATACTAAAAGTCTTTCTTAAACCACTTCTTGTACATGTCATATGAAACACGCCCATTTTACTCATTAAAACAGTGAAAATGTCAAATATGTTGAAAACTGTTGTGCTGTAACAAAATAATTTAGTAAAATATGCCAAAAAATCCTCTTGGCGATATATCGATACAGCAGCCCACGATATCGATACTGTATTATCACATTAAACCAGCGGTCACCAACCCCTCAGGACCGTGGGGTCATTTTATTTCGTCTTATTTATCCTCCACATCTTAAAGCCCTGTCCGGGAAAGTATTGTCTGGTCCATGGCGCAAAAACGGTTCTATATTTTTGCACACCTTTAGTTTTCAATCAAGATTTTGAAAAATGTCTAAATGGTGAAATCGAAGAAATTCTGAAACAGGTTCACTCCTGACTTCACACGCAGATCAGGTTATTACGCAACTACATTAGAGAGCTGTAAAATGTGACTGAAGGAGGTCACGTTTTCTTAAATAACACCATATAAGAAGGAAGAGAAGGAAGAAAAGTGCTCCCTCTGTTTGAAAGACGAGTGCCCTCTGCAGTAACAGTTGTAGCAGCAGTAGTACTAGCAGTAGTAGGAGTTGTAGTACAGTGGCAGTAACAACAGTAGTAGATGCAGTACAGTAGTAGTTGTTGCACAGTAGTAGTTGTGGTAGAAGTTGTAGTACAGTAGTAGTAGTAGTAGATGGAGTACA
The DNA here is from genome assembly GCA_000787155.1 of Scartelaos histophorus. Lineage (NCBI taxonomy): Eukaryota > Metazoa > Chordata > Actinopteri > Gobiiformes > Gobiidae > Scartelaos > Scartelaos histophorus. The sequence goes on from JACN01111711.1 coordinate 7,309, forward strand.
GTAGTTGTACAGGATTGCCAGTAGTAGTTGTAGTAGTTGTAGTAGTTGTAGTAGTTGTAGTTGTAGTTGTAGTTGTAGTTGTTGTACAGTAGTATTAGGAGTTGTAGTACAGTGGTAGTAGCAGTAGCAGCAGCAGTAATAGTAGTTGTATAGTTGTAGCACTGGTAAGAGTTGTTGTACAGTAGTAGCAGTAGTAGAAGTTGTAGTACAGTAGTAGTAGATGGAGTACAGTAGTTGTACAGGAGTGGCAGTAGTAGGAGTTGTAGTACAGTGGCAGTGGTAGTATAGTAAAAGTAGGAGTTGCAGTTGTATTGTAGTAGGAGTAGTGGGAGTTGAGTAGTAGTTGTTGTACAGTAGTAGGAGTTGTAGTACAGTAGTAGTAATAGTAGGAGTTGTAGTACAGTAGTAGTACATGCAGTACAGTAGTAACTGTAAACTAGTAGCAGTAGTAGGAGTTGTTGTACAGTTGTAGTGGCAGTATAGTGATAGTAACCGTAGGAATTGTAGTACAGTAGTAGTAGATGCAGTACAGTAGTAGTAGGAGTTGAAGTAGAGCAGTAGTAGTTGTTGTACAGTAGTAGGAGTTGTATTACAGTAGTAGCAATAGTAGGAGTTGTAGTAGTAGTAGTAGTAGTAGTAGTAGTAGTAGTAGTAGTAGTAGATGCAATATAGTAGTAGTTGTTGTACAGTAGTAGCGATTGTAGGAGTTGTGATACAGTAGTAATAATAGCTGTAGTAGTAGTAGTAGTAGTTGTTGTACTTGTACTTGTACTTGTACTTGTACTTGTAGTAGTAGTAGTTGTCCCATGTAGCACACATGTACCCCGTGCAGTACCTGACATACTCATGATGGAATCTGTCCCTGGTGATGACAAATGAGTTTGATAAGAACAGAACGTCTGACAGAGTCCTGCCCACAGGTTTGTACATGAACACTGTGTATTTATCAGCCAAGTACATGAGCACATGGAACATACTGTAGTAGGAGGAGTATCGTAGTAGTGGGAGTACCAGTATTGGATGCTGTTATTGAATAGTTGTTGGTGTATTTGTAGTAGTGGTTGGTATTTTATTCCTTCGTGGATCAATAAAGTTTGTCTAAGTCTAAGCCTAAGTAGTAGTAGTAGTAGTGGTGGTAGTGGTAGTAGTAGTAGTGGTAGTGGTAGCGGTAGTGGTAGTAGTAGTAGTTATAGTAGTAGTTATAATACTGGTTGTTGGTGTAGTAGTAGTTTTAGTTCCAGTAGGTTTAGTTGCAGTAGTTATAGTAGTAGTTGTAGTTGCAATAATAGTAGTTGTAGGTTTAGATGCAGTAGATTTGGAAGTAGTAGTAGTAGTAGTAGTAGTAGTAGTAGTAGTAGTAGTAGTAGTAGTAGTAGTAGTAGTAGTAGTAGTAGTAGTAGTTGGTGGTGTAATAGTACTAATAGGTTTAGTAGTAGTAGTAGTAGTTTTAGTTGCTGTAGGTTTAGTCGCAGTAGTAGTTGTTGCTGTGATAATACTCATAGTAGTAAGTTTAGTAGTATGTTTGGTTGCTGTAGTAAGTGCAGTAGTTGTAGTTTTAATATAGTAGTAGTTTTAGTTGCAGTAATAGTAGCAGTTGTTGTTGGTGTACTAGTAGTTTTAGTTGCAGTAGTAGTAGCAGTTGTTGTTGGTGTAGTAGTAGGTTTAGTTGCAGTAGTTATAGAAATAGTAATAGTTGTTGGTGTGATAGTAATAGATTCAGTTGCAGTAGTAAGCGTAGTTGCAGTTGTAATAGAAGTATAGTAGTAGTAGTAGTTTTAGTTGCAGTAGTAGTAGTAGTAGTTGTTGTTGTTGGTGTAGTAGTAGTTTTATTTGCAGTAGTAGTAGTAGTTGTTGTTGTTGGTGTAGTAGTAGTAGTTTTAGTTGCAGCAGTTGTAGTAGTAGTAGCAGTTGTTGGTGTACTAGTAGTTTTAGTTGTAGTAGTAGTAGTAGTAGTAGTTGTTGTTGGTGTAGTAGTAGGTTTAGTTGCAGTAGTTATAGAAATAGTAGTAGTTGTTGGTGTGATAGTAATAGTAATAGATTCAGTTGCAGTAGTAAGCGTAGTTGCAGTTGTAGTAGAAGTATAGTAGTAGTAGTAGTAGTAGTAGTAGTAGTAGTAGTAGTAGTAGTAGTAGTAGTAGTAGTAGTAGTAGTAGTAGTAGGTTTAGTTGCAGTAGTAGTAGTAGTAGTACTGCAGTAGTAGTAGTAGTACTGCAGTAGTAGTAGTGGTCCCATGTTGCAGCCGTGGCCCATGTCGGTGCTGACAGATCCCATCATGTCCGACAGATGAATTTGATAAGAAGAAGAAGAAGAAGAAAACATCTGACAAAGAACTTCGTGACAAACACACGACGTTCATGTCCAAACGTGTGGAGAGAAGCAAAAGAAACGTGAACATGGAACATTTCACAAAACCGACTCGTTTGAGCTCAAAATCGCGTTCGGATGAAACAGAACACAACTCAAGACCAGAACGTGGGGACACATCAGGTCCAAAAACAAATCAAACGACCATCAAATCGCCATAGCAACAGGTTTACTGCGATAACCCCTGAGCGATAACGGGGCGGCCGAAACTAAACCGTAAAAATACACGTTGTACTCGAACTGAAGTACCTCGGAGTGTGTACTTTCTATACATTTCTGGTGACTCAGTGTTGTTTAAAGCTGTCGGCTGACTCATGCTTTTAATTAAACCGGAGTCACCTCTTAAAGTTCTGAGCCGTGAGTCATGTCGTGTGTGTTTTTGTGCGTGTGCGTGTGCGTTTTTTGCGGTTTTTAAAAGCTCTTGTGTTTTTCGCGGCTGACTCACACTTTCTCACAAGTCCCAGCTCATGACGGGAGGATAAAAGATCTGGAAAGTTTCACCGTGTCTTATGTAAATCATGATACAGATGTAGGGTAAACTAAAGCACACTGTGTAACTTTTGTCTTTTCTGGCGGAGCTTTTGTCCAAAGTTGTGTCGTGTTTACTGCCTCTTTCACCTGGTCCCTGAAATCACATTTTTAGGTGAAAAAACTATAAAAATCTATAAGTGAATTGAGATGTGAAGTGGTTTTATTTATTTATCTATTTTTTGTTTCTCTCTGCTTTTTTATTTTTATTTTTATTTTTTTGTACTTTTGTTTTCTTTTTTTTTTTGTTTTTTTTTTTCTTTTTTTTTTTTTTTTTTTTTTTCTTTTTTCCGGGTTTTTTTTTTTTTTTTTTTTTTTCTTTTTTCCGGGTTTTTTTTTTTTTTTTTTTTTTTCTTTTTTCCGGGTTTTTTTTTTTTTTTTTTTTTTTCTTTTTTCCGGGTTTTTTTTTTTTTTTTTTTTTTTCTTTTTTCCGGGTTTTTTTTTTTTTTTTTTTTTTTCTTTTTTCCGGGTTTTTTTTTTTTTTTTTTTTTTTCTTTTTTCCGGGTTTTTTTTTTTTTTTTTTTTTTTCCTTTTTTTTTTTTTTTTTTTTTTTGTTTTTTTTTTATTTTTTTTTAATTCTTAATAATTTTTAAAAATCTGTTTTCTAGGTTTTTTGTTTTCTGTTTTTTGTTGCCTTTTTTTCTTATTTTGCCCGCAGTCTGTTTCTTCTTTTGACTATTTTTAAGTTCAAGAACCAGTTTTTTCACATACATTTTTTAAACTTAGTCACAGTCTGGTAACTACACTGGAAATATTTGACAGACCCTCCAGCAGAAAAGTTACACAATGCACCTTTAGAGTTTACTGAACGTGACAAAGATGCGTAGAATGAGAAATTTAATTTCTCAACTGGACAAAAGTATGTTTATTTAGTACATTTCCTCCTGGGCCTGCAGCAGATGATTCAGTTTTGGGCCCCTGGGGACCCTGGATCCAATAGAAAAAAACTGATTGTCACGTTTCGTCTATTTTTAAATTCAAGAACAGGTATTTCTCGCGACTTCTGACTTCTCCCCGAGGCACATTTTTGGAACTTAATCACAGTCGGATAACTACACGGAAATAAGTTATGTAAGACAATGATTAAAGTTATTATACGCATTCAATTACAAATGGTTTTATAGCTCCAAAATACCTCGAAAAACGCTAATTCTGACTGAGCGGGGTCGCCTCTCCACAGATCTGACCTGTAACTTGGTCTGGTTTGGTCTCCATGACGATAGAAAGATTTATAAAGAAATAACACGGAGAAAAGCATCTTACTAAAAGTTACACCACACACCTTTTAATAATCGCGCACAGGTATTTTCGGTCATTACATTACCGAGCTCATCAGAATGTGAAGAATTCGTCCAAAATATGTGAGGCTGCGTTCCTGAGATTTCTGAATGAAGAGCGCGTGAAGACCGGGGCATCTGGCTTAAACACGCATCATGGAGTTTGTGCAATCAGACAAAAAGCTTCTGTGAACTCACAAATATACGAAACAGGACGTTATTTTGTGACTCACTTGGGTTGAAAATACAAGTACAGTTACAAGTAAATAGAAGGAGTTAGAAGGATAGAAGAGGTTAAAAGAATTTAGAAGTTAGAAGTGTGGAAGAAGTTAGAGATATAGAAGATGTTGGAAGTATAGAAAAAGTAGTATAGAAGTTAGAAATATAAAAGTTAGAAGTATAAAAATTAGAAGTATAAAAGTTAGAAGTGTAGAAGTTAGAAGTATAGAAGAAGTTAGAAATATAAAAGTAAGAAGTATAGAAGTTAGATGTATAGAATAAGTTAGAAGTATAGAAGATGTTGGAAGTATAGAAAAAGTAGTAGAGAAGTTAGAAATATAAAAGTTAGAAATATAAAAGTTAGAAATATAAAAGTTAGAAGTATAGAAGTAAGAAGTATAGAAGTTAGATGTATAAAAGAAATTAGAAGTATAGAAGTAAGTAGTATAGAGGAAGTTAGAAGTATATAAAAGAAATTAGAAGTATACAAGAAGAAGTAGAAGTACACAAGACGTTAGGAGTATAGAAGAAATTAGAATTATAGAAGAAGCATTGAAGAAGTTAAAAGATGTTAGAAGTATAGAAGAAGTTAGTGCAGTTAGATAGTACAGAAAAAGAAGTTAGAAGTATAGAAGTTTCAGTGTCTTTTTAGAACTTTTATTTTACATTTTTTCATACAGACCTGTTGCTGTGTTAGTAAAGCTGTGTATATAATATGTATGAATATATATAAATCAAACTGAAATGCAGGAATTGTCCTGTCTTCAATGTCCCAGTATCACAGAGGTGAGGTGTGCGCCCTCTAGTGGACGTGTTACTGTGGAGAAGATTCATATACACGAGTGAATAATGATTCTACAGTGGGACGTTAAACCCACTGTCTCTAATCCAAAGAAACATGCTGTAAAACTGGGGAGGTTTACTTTACTGGATGTAGAAGTGTAAAAACGATAAGGACCTCGTCTGGACGGAGCGGCTCATTTCCACAGAACATCAGGACTGAATGTCCCCGCACGCTCCAGTGTTGACAGAGGAGGAGCTAAGATGGCCGCCGCGGGTACAGGCAGTGTGAGGAAGTATGTGCGGCATCCGCCCGACGTCCGGACACACCTGCCGCGTCGTCATGGAAACGTGCCGCCAGGTGCAGAGTGATTCGTGCCCCTGGAAATGATGGTGTTCGAGAGGAGACAACAACTCTCCTCCTCCTCCTCCTTCTTCTTCATCCCTCTCCCCTTCCTCCTTCTCCTGCTTTTCCTCATTCTTTTCCTCCTCTTCTTCTTCTCCTCTTCCTCCTCTTCCTGCTTTTCCTCATTCTTTTCCTCCTCTTCTTCTTCTCCTCTTCCTCTTTCTCCTCATTCTTTTCCTCCTCTTCTTCTTCTCCTCTTCCTCTTTCTCCTCATTCTTTTCCTCCTCTTCTTCTTCTCCTCTTCCTCTTTCTCCTCATTCTTTTCCTCCTCTTCTTCTTCTCCTCTTCCTCTTTCTCCTCATTCTTTTCCTCCTCTTCTTCTTCTCCTCTTCCTCTTTCTCCTCATTCTTTTCCTCCTCTTCTTCTTCTTCTTTCCTCTTTCCTCATTCTTTTCCTCCTCTTCTTCTTCTCCTCTTCCTCTTTCTCCTGCTCTTCCTCCCTCTTATCCTCCTCTTCTTCTTCTCCTCTTCCT
>KN492221.1:0-21465 GCA_000787155.1 Scartelaos histophorus
CCTCCACCCCTCTCCTCCCTCCCCCTTCTCTCTTTCTGTGCACGGATCTTCAGGCCACTGTTCCCTGCGCTCTCTGCTGCCTCTGCCCCTGTGCTCCCCCCTCTCTCTGAGAGGATGTTCCAGCCGCTGCACACTGACAGCTCGGGGATATTGTGTGTGGAAATGTTCCTGTTGGACCCGCAGGCCCTTACAATCTACCGGACAAAGGCTAGTGCACCTTTGCTTAAGGCTCGCCACCTTTGACCTCCAGCTCACACTTCAGACTTGTCACCGCGGCTAATTTTCTTCTCCCCTCAGTCCACGGCCCAGGACGCCCCGCTTTAAAGCTGCTTTGACTGATACGACATTGACAGTGCTAAAAGTTAATGCAATGCAGTACATGTTATGGCCGGCAAACAACAGCCAAATAAATAAATAAAAGGTGAACATCAGTTGTTGTGTTGAAGTCTGTCACCTCTGGGTGCTATGGGGGATTGTTTTTAAAAGAGCATGTGGGCTGCAGAGATGTAGCTCCTGCGCTGGCAACATTTCCTGCCGCTTCAGTGAATCCCAATCAAGCCTCATCATGTGATCTTTATGGAGCCCAGGCTGGCACATAAGAAAGTATGCCCTTGAAAATTAGAGATTACAGATGTGTAATAAATGTCGGCCTAATTACAAGGAGCCTCTCAGAGGGGAAGCAATCTTATATTGTCTTCAACTAATGGCTCATCCCATGTATATAAACCATTCACTTTAATTAGTCTGAAATATATAAAAAATATGATTTTAATAAGAGGCATCAATATAGGACTTTTTACACATTTCATAGTTTTTCTCTACTGGTTAAAATACTAATATAATGTCCTACAGGCACTTAGTGTTTCATCACACTTAAGGAAATAAGAAACTAATTCCAAACTGGCCAGGACTTGGCGCAGTAAAAAGAATATTTCCCTTGATACAAGATTGTGATTTGAGAAAATTTCTAATATTGTGCTCCTGTCACAATCAATTTCCAATTACCATAAATCATGGGCGAGTAAAGTGGGAGTCATTTAGAGTTCTACCTATTTTCGAACTCTAATACAAAGAATGAATTGAACATTTATATAATGTTGGAGGTTATTTAATTCATCTTCTGAGGAACAATCAAAGGAGACACTGCAGAAAAGATATCTCTCCTTTGGCATGTTTTGTATCTGGTGTTGCACGAGCTCTGTGTTGGACTTTTTCTATCAGCTGCAATGTGGAATGAAACAGGTTAAGCACAACATTTAATTGAAAGGGATCTGGCGAAGGGTGTAATGGCATAGAGCAGAGAAAGGAGAGAGTGTGAAGCGTGATGGCGTTCATCCTGACTCTATGGGCTGTCACTTTTGACACAGGCTGCCAGAGTTCTCCTTCACCGATCATGGGGAACACGGCGGTCAGAGGATGAAATAGAAAAGGCCAGGAGCACTCCAATATTTTCCTCAGCCTCATAGCCACAGATACTTAACTCAGAGACGTCAAAGACTCAAGAGAGCATGAAAGAAGCCTAAAATGACTGTCTAAAAAGGGAGAAAATACAGCATGTCTCTATGAATGTCAAAACCCTGATGGTCTCTGAGCCACAGGCTGTGATACAATTGTAAGCCACTTGCTCAATGCAGCTCGATCAACCATTTGAACATCATTGAGATGCCTATCTCACTACTGCTGCGCCAAAGTCAAGAGCTTTTGGAGTGGTAAGCTGTAAGGAACACTTCCTATTCGGCTCTTCCATGCACGCTTTGTGCTCTGCTATTTCAAAATAAAAACAACTGGGCCGGATAAACTGCTCTCTAGATATCCAACAACTCTTATTAACAAATGTCCACTGAAGAGGCTGCAGCACTCCATCCAATACGCACAACAAAGGTTGTGGTAAAATAGTGCGGAGTAGGCAACAAAGCACACAACAATTAGGTCTTCTCCCAACTGGCCCGCCACAGGAGTCAGTGAAGGCATGTATTACGAGAGCCTTAACTCTTAGTCCATTATGTAGTGCATCCACACCTCCAGCACGCACCAATGTTTATCTACAACAGACTACTGAGCAGTTTCAAATAGCGTTTTTAGCCTCTATTCTCAAGTGCCACAGTAAGAGATTCCAATTACCCGAATGGTAAGGAGCCAGTGAGGGAGACCTAAAGTACATTAGGGAGCGCTCTAACTGCTGGGACCTTTTAGAGGCTGCACTGAAGAGGGCCGGGAGACTGGGGGGACACTGACCCTGCATGGATAGCCTCTGTCAAAATTTGACCACGTCAAGCACAAAGGCATTATGGGAATCTAGTGTCACCAAGTCCTAATTGCTGTCTGTGTTCAGAGCAAATTACTGCCTTGTTCCTCTGATTAGCGAGGAGGCTAATCTTCACCTGTGTACGCCAGCACTGCTGAGGGCCCTTGAGTGTTAGCGCTTCGTCTTCTGTAATTTATTTTTAAATCAGTGCCCGCTCCCAGGAGTTTTGAGTGTTTTGTTGTGAACCGCTTACCATGATCCCCACCACCGCCCCCTCACCCCTAAATCCTTGACTAAATCCTTGTTTGGTGCCGCAGGAAGATAAGCAAGAACAACACTTGGGCATAATTGACTCGTACTCCTCTCCAAGATGTCAGAGCAGAATCATCTCTGTGCATATTGCCTTGCTATGTCACACACTGTACACTCTGCATGTTGAAGATATAGAATCCAATCAAGTTTAAAAGCAAACAGTGCAAACACTGCACCAGAGAAACTTCACTGACAGCAGGCAGAAAGACAACAAAAGTGCAGCGCTGCTTTTGGTTGCGTGGCTCCCTCTCGACATGTTCACACCCCGGAGGAAGCCTTTAAAAGCACAACATTTGCACATTTTGTATGGGACTGAATGTCAGAGTCGCGTCTGTGAGGGCGGCTTACAGGTAGTGAGTTACACAGGTGTTGGTTTCCACAGGAAATGGCACATGCAGCCTGATTGGGACAGTCCCGGGAGACGTGGGCATAAACATAGAGCACAGATGGGTCCAAGGGCCAGTGGGAGCAGCACCTTAATGAATACGCAGCTGAGTACTACACTTCACAACATGCAAAACAATATTCTAAGGACGCAGGAAAAATAGAACAGAATCATCTGAATATTATTACACTATGAATTATTCATGCCATTTCTAAAGGGACCACGTCAAAAAGTCTCCTTCTACCTTATTGATGATTTCATTCAATATCTCAGCAGATCACAGTGTACATGACAGTGCAGTTCAGCAGAAAGCGTAAACCGATCGTATCATATTTATGCCAATTCACTAGAAAAAGTCATTAAGAACTTTCAAAATTAAGTGCATTATTATTATTATTAAGTACTTGACAGCAGCTTTTCACTCCCATAGCAGCATTTGTTGTATTGTTGTGTGAAGACATGATGTAAACACCGGGGCCCAAACAGGAAAGTCATTTGGCATGCTGCTATTCAGTGAGAAGCAGGACATTGATTCCCTGTGCACACTACAGGAGTGTGAGGCAGGAGAAATGCATCAGCTCACATATTTCACACCACTGTTGGTGTATAAAGGCTGTTGTGACAGCTTGGGTATTAGGGCACACATAGATGGGAAATGAATGCCATGTGACTAAGGTGATGGCTCCCACACAAAAACACTCCACCTCCAACAATTAGACTGTTGTCAGCCCCATCCAGTGTTTTGAGTGATAAAGGAAAGCTGTGAGGACAACTGCTGATAAATAGACTCCTGCAGTATTCTGCGCTCATATGCTTAACTAATCATGACCATGGCCAGCAAATTCATACAAAAGACTAATTACTCTAGTACTTGACTGAGTCTCGGAGGCCTCTTGTGTGAGGACTTGGGGGTTCTTTTGCCTCTTTTCTCCCCTTGACGGTATTTTTACAAGTAGGCCTCTCGCTAGACAAAAGCATTTAAAAACGGGTGATTGCTTTCATCCGCTTTAATTACATTCAGAAATGGCATTTCTGCCACATAATATACTTCCATTGTTTCAGAATTATCTGGCTTGGGGAGGAAAATCTACAATATTTGATGATGCTCCTGAGCTAAATCGCCTCTTGAAATTGAAATATGCAGTGGAAATACAAAATAAAAGCCCGCCTCTGCGGCTGATATACTGAAAGCTTCTTGGCTTTCCGCAGAATGCTATTATTATGCATATCCAGGTAGAAAGTTAATTAACCCAAAGCTTAAGCTAATTATGGTAGCAGAATGCTATCAACCAAACGCTTTCAGTCAGACAGCTGTCCAGAATTTCATTTGCTAATCATTTGTCTTTTGCCGGAGCATATGGTACATTTCGCCGCTATCACAGCAACAACAAACAGATGAAAATCATTAACTAAAAACAATGTGAAAAATCAGACACAGATTTATAAGGCTTTGTGTCAAGAGAAAAAGAGGGATTTATGGTCTGGGGAAACGCAGTGATAATTTTGGTTTAGCCACTTAGGATTTTAGGCATATCACGTGATGTGGGGGCGCTGGGAATTTAGATGCACAAATATATTGTTTACATCTAAATGCAAATGAGACAGAATGTTTATTGTTGTAAAATTAATTACTATTTTCTATAGGAGCTCATGCAATGAGTCTACCCTTCACTGTTTTAGATTCTCATACATTTAGTGTATTTTCTATATTTTTAAGTTGTGAAAAGCAGAAATCCCTCAGTGCCGCATTAGATCAATTATTTTCTAAGAAATGTTTCATGCATTGCTTTTTCTTTTCATAAAAACATATCATAGGGCTGTTAAAGGGTGATTGATATCAGCCTTGCCGAGCGACATTATCAAGCAATAAAGGCTACTCAGGTTCTAATGCAACATGTCATGCACAGCTCCACTAGTACACTTCTATTGAGGACCTCACAAGCTAAATTGCTTTTTTCCAGCTCCCCCACATCTCAGGCAGCGTGACAGACAAATTGATCAAAGCATTGTAAAATAATATGCTCACAAAATGTCTCGGGGCAGGAGTCCAGCCCTTTTTTCATTTTTCACCCTAATAAAAAAGTGCTCTATGATTTCCTCTGTATTATGTGTCTGTGCGCTGTGTGAAAGAGGCACAAAGCATCATATTTCAGATAATAGTAATCTCCTGTAAACAAAATGTGTATCATTTTTCTGTGAACACGGTGGCCATGCTAAAACTAAAGGCAGCCGGCTGCTTAACAGGAGGCTGGTGCAGAGGGCCCCAACAGGGGTTGTTGAGATGTAATGAATTTGTTCATCTGATGGTGCCTTCAGGGCTGTCGTTAGACTGGCAGAGGAGGTTGATTTCAGGAAATGTTCCTAAGATCAGTTAGGAAGCAAAAAGGGCTTGAGACGTTTCTATTAGAAAGAGCTGACGGTCATGGTGTGTAAGCAATACTTCAAGGGCGTTTATGTGGCTATAATGGCATTTATCAATAACTATCTATCACTGCCATGAATGTTTGTGTAGCCAGCACAGCTGCTCACACCAACCAATAGTGAGTTTGAGAGAGCACAGAGAACAAGCATGGCGCCGTGAGCCGTTAAAGCTCCAGTCACTCCCAAACACCTTTCATAGGTCTCCTTGATGCTCTGCATAGGAGCTGTCTCTTTTTCTTTATCCAAAATATGCACTTAGACATCATTTATCACTGTGACTCCCTAAGCCGGGCCCACACCTCAGCCCGAGCTGGAGAGAGCCTTGTTTAGTATGTCATAAATAAATCGATACGCAGGGCTGATCTGAACTATTACAGCCACACGCAGGCTTTGCTGAGATCTACATGTAAAGCCGCTTGCACAGATAAGCCTATATTTTGTCACTTTATCTCGCCTCCCTTAATGCCTGTTTACATTTGCGTTACTCCATATATCTGCGCTGGATCTAGTCCCAGTCTGTGACAATAATGCAATATTCAACTGGTCGTGATAAAACTGCTACATTTCATCTAATGATTTCCTGCTCACACCTTTGAGAACATACAGACAGCAATGTGATCGGAGCTTCACTTATGACCGACATAGCAAATGATATTAAACTGAGAAATGATCTAGTGATGCGAATCATTAAATTCATTTGCATATTCCTACTGAACCTGAACACACAAATTAAACCCTGTTGAAGAGGAGATGGAGAAAGGTGCTTGCGAATGGTTACAGGACATCTTCCATAATCAAAATTCCATATTATTAATTTTCTTCCTTCAACTCATTAACAACAAGTGGAATGTTTTTACTGCTTGATGAATTTTAGGAAATAGCCCACACTAGAGGAGAAAACACATGTTGAGGTATAATATACAAGGTCATTAATGGGTTTCCATAAATTAGAATTTGAACATACATTTTCAAAAGGATAACTTCCTAACCGGGTGCATTTGGAAATGGTTTAATTTCCCAAACCATTCAAGTTTATCAAATGTGAATCTGTGATACATGGGTTTTTAATTTCAATCTAATCAAAACTAATCTGAAATGTAAGATGTGGACCTGTAAAAATAAGAAATAAATTCTTATTAATGCTGGGTTTAATCAGTTTCAATCGCTTGAGTAAAACTGTCAGTGTTGTGACAATCTTGAATGATGAGTAGTGCTGAAATGCAATCACACAGTACATTTGTGAGTGCTGCTGACACTCTCCACTCCTGCATACAACTCACAGGCCACATAAATAAACAGGGGGACAGTCCATGCTCCCTATGGCCTTTGGTGACCCTATAGACATCAACTTTAATCATCTCCCTTGTGGGTAATAAACAAGTTATTTTTCTGAAATTTCAAATATACTGCTGGAAGAATCACAACCACATGCCATCAGAAATCTAATTTCAAGCCCAACTGTATTCTAGTGCCCCTCATATTTCTAGTGCCGGCTCATATTTGCCCAACTTTCTCCAGGATATTTCTTGTGGGATCTACAAAAATGCCCTGCTTCCAATGAGGAATGGTGGCACTCCATCACAGCAGTGGATTCTGTCTGCCTGTAAATTTCACACCTTTGTTTATCACGTCAGCGGCCGGCTGTTGTACAGTACCTTTCAGCAGGTGCGACATCCATTAGGATCTGGATGGTGTGCACACCATTCTCACATCCGCTGACTTGGATCTTCCCCAGGGGGCTCAGCAATGAGATGGTCTTCTGAGTGCACTGACTCTCCCTCAGCTTCTTCATCTCTCTGCCCTGCTAAGGAAGCACAAATTACAGCGCGTTCATTGACATATTCATGTGGTAACTGCGCTCAGACTTTCCCACACACATTTGCATTGAATGATCTATTGGAAACCTAGCGGGCCACCAACAACTGATGACTTACATATTTGAACACCTAGCCTCCAAACAATGTCATGATGTGACTTGATCCCAACATTACTATCCAATATTTCTTTTGTGCATGGAAAAGAATACGCCTATCTAACCAATAAATCGCCCATTTTTTCCCCTCTTTCTGTTCTATATATCACATAAATGAGAAAAACAATGCAGTCTGTTCCCTTGTCTGGTGGGGGATTCCCAAGATAGCTCGACATTATTTTCAATCCGTCATTTTTGGTTGATGGCCGGGATGTTTTTCTAGCATTAAATTTGTTCCTTAGGGTGCAACTCCGATGGGATTCTGGTTTCCAGCCCTTAACAACAGCAAAAACGTGCAGCTTTTCTGACGACTGAGATGGATACTGGCAATAACCAGACAGCAGTTCCTTTTTTATTTTTACTTTGAGGGAAGGAGAGATGATTGACTATGTTATATGTGAGTTTTTGAGAGATGGGGGTTATAATAAATAAAGGTCACATTGATTGTAAGAGTTCCGAGGAACCTTTTCTTCATGAAACCTTGATTTAAAAATGGTTAAAGGGTACAAAAATAATATCCATATTTTTCACTCTTTCATAACATCACCTATGGACTGTCATTGTAAACAAATGCACAATGGCTGCATATTAATTGTCAGATTAGCATATCTATCACTGCTATTGAACATAAAAAGGTTTTCCATTGTAGTAGTTGTCAACAATAACTTAAACCAATATAGACACTTAGATGTATGTCTATAAAGCAGCTATTATATAAAGATATGAATAATATAAAATCCCATAAAATTATATGACATGTTCATCATTTAAAAAAAAACCCGACAATCTCACAAAAGAGTTAAAACACATGTATAGCATTTCACAACATGAAATAAGAATGTCAGGATATCTTTGAAAACTAATGAATAACTTCACATTATTTTCATAAAATTTCACAGACCAAAACCTGCTTAATTAGAAAACTAAACAGCAGATAATTGTAATAAATTACAATAGTAGCTGTCTAAATTTAGTATGTTTGTATAAAAATTACACAGAGTACAGTATTTCTTTGAGAGAAAAGGAAAAAAACAAAGGTTATGTGTTAAAAGTAGTCATGCATTTACTGTGCTTTAGCTCTCCCCTTCACACACCACCAGCACATCTGTCATGGTACGCGATCACAAATGCGTCAACATGCCTCAACTTTCTTGTTCCTACTTTTGCAGCTCTCACTGTATTCATCAGGGGTTTGCCTCAACTGACAATAAAGGCGAGAAATTTCCGAGCCAAACAATGCTACAGTGCACTTTGGATAAGCACTGTCTGCCGTTTAGCAAAGGTGTAGTCACAGACCTGCAAATAGAAGAAAAGATGAGTGAGATTGTGTTGAATTAAAATGCAATATTTTTTGTAATTTGAGAGACATTTCAGGAGTGCCATTTTATATTATTTGTCAGTAATTGCTACATGCAGTTTAGAGAAGCATGCAGGAGAAGCACCATAGAGACTAAAAATGGGGCCAGTGAAAATTAGTTTTTAACACCTTTTATTTACATTGAACTGCTTTCATTTAAATGTGTGGTCTATGGGGAATTTTCACAGTGTTACTGAGAATAGGAATGAAATTTAAGTACACATATAAATATATTTACAGAAATATTGTCAATTGTTTACTTGCAGTTATTACAAGGATTCATTTGAGGGTGAAGAAGAAAAAGGAGCATGGTTATCCGTCACACAATTCAGGATCAGGACTTCTTAGTTGCAACTGTGAATTTATTGTGTTTTTAATTACTCTTTAACGAATTTATTTAAAAAGGCACAAACTGCATAGAACAATATAATAGGCAATGTAATAGGCAATATGAACTAATGAATTACTGAGCACATTTTAGGTCTTCATACAAAAAAATGCACATTAGGGCTGCATCATTAGAATAATCTAGACTTCGTTCACCACATTTCAACCTTTATTTTGTAAAATTGTAATGAAATCTCAATGCACAATAGAAAGAATAGTTTTACTAATCGACTACTAATCGTTAGCTGCAGCCGTAATGCACATATTTTGCAAAGTTGTGGCGTTTGAATAGTCATTATGGAAAATAAATCCTAAAATTCTGCTTTTTTACAGCGGCACAGGAAGACTGCCCCTTAACCAGTCATCCATGCAACTTCAGTGTGGGCACTAGCGAACGCTCGTTCATAAGTGACTGCTCACAGGTCCTGCTTGAATATTTGGATGTTTACCGAGCTCTTCACGGTAAGGGACAGCAAACAACAGCCAGCTTGTGTTGTTAAAAGTCATTGGCATCTTCCTCACCCTCGTCAATCATCGGACTATTTCTCATTAGAGCGGTTACCGGTCAAACCTGCGTGCTTAATTAACTAGAAAGCGCAGGTGTGAAAATGCAACATGTGTCCGCTCCGCTAACGCTTCCATGCTAATTTATCTTTGGCTATGGAAAATTAAAAACGGCACCCAAAGTTAATTATAGTGAACAGCGCATTTATTAGTTACTGAACACTTATAACGTAGCCTATGTACCTTTAGTCATGTACCAAACATTAATGAAAACAGTGTAGGACCTATATGAGGGCACCGTTTAGCTACTTCTCAAGTTAGCTATTTTTCTGTATTGATGTCCGTAATAATCGGTTTCTTAGTTTCAAAATGCTTATATGACATTACATAAAACACTCTGTACGAGTTACCTACAGCTAATGTAGTGCTTCAGAGCGAGCTCGTCTCTGCCATCCACACAGCACGTTTAGCAAATCTTCTTCCTGTTTTTCAGAAAGCATGGCCGGAGCAGCCAATGACTGATGTCCAAAGTCCTCTCCAGCTCTATTATTGGTCAGTGCTGCGTCTTCGCTCCGCCCACGTCGGGGACACGCACAGATGGCATTTCTAATAGGTCTCATATTGGGATTTGTGGTCCTTGAAGTGGTCTGTGTCACTAGGTACGGAAGAGGTAGTACTATAAGTCTATAGACATGTGCTTTTAAAAGTGTAATTATTAAAAAAAAGGCTTATCTTAATGTGTTACTTAATTTTTTTTACAATAAAATTATTTCCCCTATAGTTTATATAACGCTGAAAATTAATTAGTATATTATTCATTTATAAAATAACAACATTGACACTGTCTTAATAATATAATGCCATCTTAGGCCTAAGTATAGTAGGTTATAGTTGAGGCTATACTTAAAGAAGGAAACTCTAATAACATAGCCTCTTCAAATAGCCAATTATAATTATCCTCTTGTGTTGTAGAGTTACAAAAGGGACTGATTAGTGGATATTTTGTGTCTTTGTGAACCGATCAGAATTGCAGTTGAAGTAAATAATTGTAGTAATAACATTTGTGTAACATTTGTGCTGCTTTGTTTCAAATGCTCTGCTGTCCTGTCCTCTGTGTGGTGGTTTTATTTGGGAGCAGCCCTCAGTTCTCTGCATGCCTCCGTTTGGAGCGTGTAGGCCGGCGTGGGCCTCAGCGGTGAGGGTGGGAGCGGGGAGAAACGCCACCCCTGCAGAGACCATTTTGAAATCTGTGAGGATTTCCGTGCCATCTGGACCCGCTGCCAGTCTGCCCCAGATAGTAAGGGTTGGCAACGGTACCCGACGGTGCAATATGGCTCTCTCTTTAATGAACTACTAACTGTCCCCCGTTTTAATTGATGTGACATTTGAGCCATTTATCTCTGACATTTCAATGAAGAATGATTCTCAGCCTTGCCATTTACTTTTTTGTGCTATTTTCTAAGAGTCATTTGCATTTTTCTGCTCTAAACCTGCTTTTTGTCTCTCATTAGCTAATTAGAGAGCAACATGCACAATTAATAAAAATGAACATAACCTAGTTTGATATAGGCTGATGAGGGATAATCAGAAAATCAGTGTTTTCTTAATATTAATCAAAATGATGGGAGGGTTACCTGTGTTAAAAGGTGACTTGGTTAAAGCCTTGTAACCTTTCCCCACATACCAACATGTAGCCTACAGTGTGGGACAACTTATGTTCGCAGCATGAGGAGAATCAGGCTCAATTAATCAGCATATGATTGCAGTAAGCAGCCCCCTCTGCTGGATCTTCTGAGCCATACTGTTTCAAATGATTTTAATGCTGCTCTATCAGAAGCCAAACAATTATCCTATGTGGCACTACCCAGACCCAATTTTTGCATTTGTTCCAGTTTGAGCTTATGAAAAAAAAAAAATCCCAAATAATTACAGTTACATTTTTTTCAGTTATATATGATTATCCAAATTTAAATTCAGCATGGCACATATTTAATTTTACCATTCATGTTTAGTATGTTTTGAGATTTTGAAACCTTATAATTAATTCCGAAATAATTTTTTAAATCAAAAAGTATCAAAACAGGAAATATATATTAGCTCTATTGTATTGACAGAGATGGTTTAAAATGGACACAGTAACCCGGTGCAGCGATTGTTTTCCATAATGACACATATTTTGAATCTTTTACAGATATCCTTTAAAAACAGCTCTCTGATGACGACTGTTCCTTTGATTGTGCGCGCCACCGTTGCCAAGGTGTGGTGCCCTGTCTGAGCTGGCAGCCAGGCCGCTGTCTTTTGTTTGAGACTCAAAGAGCTCTTTTTCCTGTCCAGTTTCCCTCACTATTTTTGTTTGTGAAAAGTGATGATAGACTTATATGTTGTACTGCTTCCTTTTAGTTCTGCACCAGATGTGTGTGAGAATAACAAGTCCAGCCTTTATGTCATATGTCACAAACTGTTTATTAGCTGTGTCCATCCGCCTAATGTTAGATTGTCACAGATCGTACAGAGCTGTCTCTTCCTGTGTTCAGTGTAGTAGTGTTGGCGTGGGAGGAGTTGAAGTCATTTATGATATCAGATATTCTCTTGGAGAGCAGGAAAGTCCTGACAGACTGAACAGGCTCTCTGCTCTCACAGTGAGTGTGTGAGTGTGCATTCTAATCACACTGCTCTGTGGGCCTCACACTGGATGTCCTATACCAGTGCACTGGGCATGTTATGTGGATTTCTCTTCATCAGAGCCTCAAGTAGGCATGAAAAAGCATCCTGATAAAGTTGTGCTTTTTACTTTGACATTTTGTTGTTCCTCTCCTCTCAGCAGAATTAGCCTGATCATCACTAAGCCAAAGCCCTAGCACAAAGACGTGACAAAATGTGTGTGTTGTCTCAAGTGGCCACTTGTGAAGTGGGCCTATGCGCCTCTGTCCCTCCATCTCTGATATGAGCGCGCTCCTCTATTTTACTGTTGACATGCTGCTATGAATGTCTGAGCACTTTGCAAATGAAGAGGCTTGAACTCCTGACAGGCAGTGTCGCCGGCACCATGACACACTGGCCCGCACATGCTGTGCGGCATAATGATGACATTAGGATCCAGTGATAATATCAGGACGCACTTCAGATAAATGACTGATAAACCAGGGGTTGTGCCTCTCGTATTACACGCTTGACAGAGCAGCTAATCAGTGTCCAAGTGACTGCTATTACATAAATCATGAGGCCGACTTTGATGCATATTCCATCGGTGTTCCCTATTCATCACGTCATCTGGGGGAGACTCTCTGGATGACTGGCTGCCGGGCCAGCACACATTTTAAGAGCACATTATGTTTTCATTAGAATTTGATATGATCCATTCCAATGTTGATTTGATTTTACGTGCTCGGGTCATTTGATATCAAACTACCAAGGAGAGCCAGTGTATTGTCACACCTTATAAGAGGCTGTGATTTTCCCTCTCACTGCCCATATTCAAAGTACAGAATGATAGTATATTTTAACAGTATTATTGTACGTAAGCATGTATTTATGTTAACCCTACTTGAGGCCCTTGTGAGCTATGGTTGCCTGTGTACAAACAGAGCAGAGCTGAAGTTGGAAAGACGCAGGGTAGTGCTCAAGTGAGTCGCATGTATGTTTTATTCTTTGGTATTGGGGTCAGAGGATGTGAAGGTGGGGGTGTTAATTTAATCCCCATTCTTACCCAGAGCATGGCCACACTCTCTAAGGAGCTTTATCTCTGACAACTGTGTCAAATTAGAGAGACCACGAGCCCCTCATAAAGAATATGTCTGTCAGACTACATTGTTCCTGGTCTCGGAAATATACGGCCGAGAGAGACAAAAATAGCAGATAACACCAGAGTCCCACAGTTGGACTCCGAACATGATGAAATAATTTTCGAGCCATGTGATCCTGTCAGTGAGACGGGCCGCTAATAAAACTGACGCACACCTATTATTCCATACCTTTTGTGCTTGGCTATTCATAGACTTCAACAAAATCTCCCATACACTGAATGAACTGTACACTTATTTAACCAGCATATGCTAACTAATAAAATGCTTAAGTAGAATTATTAGGTGAACTTTATTGGTTAATTTAGCCTGCTGCGTGTGTAATTGATGGCACTTTTACATTCTATTAGCCATGGTACATAACTCTAGCTGCGCCCGGGTCTGATAAGTGCTCATCATTTATCAGGCTAGTATCATGGCGGCCCCGCAGTCAAACATGTAAAACAACTCTTAATGTTCTCCCTAGTCCCCTATGGCTTTTTCCCCTACGGTTATCATCATTGCCTCCCTATTCTTCAGGGACCCTCCTCCCGAGACAACATTTTCATAGACCTTTTGACCCAAACCATATTTTCCATTTGAATGGTCTGACTTGTGAATATTTACCAGCATGTTTAATGTATAATAGAAGGATATCAGCAAGGCACTATTTTCTGCTCAGTCAGGCTGCAACAACTGGCCTTGGTGGTTTCTTTTTTTTTTCTTCTTCTTCTTGCTTGAGGTTAATATTGACCCCTCTTAAAAACCAAAATGACCCAGCCCCTCATTTAGGGCCAAGTAGTATGCATTGTACAAGTCCTGAGGGCATACATGTTTATAACAAGGAAAGCATGGGGTCTCGAATGTAAACATCTTAGCACAGTAACATTATTGTATCAGCCGGCTCCCAGAAGGTGCGAGATTTAATAATGTGGGTGGATTATATAAGAGAGAGAAATAAAGCAGTAATTTGAAATTGTTTGGGGACCTTTTTGTGTCAATGGTTATGGAGGCTAGGGGACAATCTGGCTCCCTCAGGCCAACAGTTAAAAGGCAATGACTTTTCTTGTACATGCAGCATTTTGGAATCTACATGCATTAGCCAGCGCTCAAAGGCCTTTTATCATGTGATTAGTAATACATAATACATTTGATTCTATTATCATGCTCCGAGTAGGGGTGATGAATGGAAGAGGAGGGACATGGCGGTGATGCACAGTGGCACTTGAATATACATTGAATACCAGGTTGGAGTCTCAGAACACAAGAGCTGGGGTTTTTAATCTGCGTCTCAAGCCATGAAAGTCCCAGTAATTGCGATATTTCCCTTTTTGTTTCAAGGACCTTTGATGATCCCTTGGCTTGCATCAGAGGGCAAAGTCATTAGTGGAGAAATGAGCTCAAGTGAGGAGAAAGAGATTGCGCGGCTCCCAGCGTGATTGGAAAACTTTGCCTAACGCTGCATCCTAATTTGAATTTGATGTCCAATGTATATATGCTATATATAAAGGCAATTAGGGAACATAAGAAGTGTAGTGGTAAAGCTAAACTTGTCTTTTTAAATGGTTTTAAAAGAATTTCAGAGCTGGAAAAAAATATAATCAATTATTAAAGTCATTTTATTTAATGTGCAAAAGTACACATTTGTTTCACCGCTACTAGGAATCTATTAAATACACAAAATTACAATTGCAGTACAATTGCAATGAGCCCTACTTAAACTATAAAAATGAAATTTCTTTTAGTAACATTTAAGAATGCACACTCAAAAATGATACCTAAATACTAATCAATTCTAAAACTTGTAATGACACAATAAACTACTGAGGGAAAAAAAGCAAAGGACAAAAATCTTTGCAAAATAGTCTTTACACATGATAATATTGAAGGGAAACTTAATGTTACCTTAATAAAATATATCTAGCACTCAGGTGTCAAAATCAAGCCTTTTCCTTGTGTCATAAATTCTGTCGTAAGCTTAACTGTCCTAAAAATAACACAAATACATATTTACAGCTTATGGCAGTGAAGTAGACCAAGGACTGGAGCAGATTTTAATAGATACTGTGCATGGATCTATTAGCAATACAAAAAATTATAGCAGTTAATCCATCATTTTTTCCCTATTAAGATTATTTGCTTATACTGCAGCTGGCCTTCTACAGCTATGGTAAAACTATTAAAGCTTTTCTTTATTTACTGCCAGTACTGCAAAATATAGTCCTGTATAAGGCGATGTTTATTTTGCTAAACATTAATCTTTAACTTTCCTGATTTCGTTTTAGCAGTGCTCCTCATCTTCAGATATATTAAAAACAAGTACCTTTTTGCAATTAGAACTACATGTATACAAAATTAATGAAAAGGGGGAAAACTATGATCGACCTAAATGTGAAATCTCATCACTGGGTGCATTTTACTGTCACGTATTAATAATGCAGTGAATATGTCCACGACTACCTTTAAAACACCAGCAGGATACTCCGCTATGCAGTCACTAGTGTAGACAGATAGTAAAAATATCATGTAATATCCCTTTTAAATGGCTGTAATTGCCTTCCTCATTGCCGCTACCTCTCTATGCAATATGCCGCTACATTCTAAAGCTGCAATCATCATCAAGTTGTTGTGGGAGCATTGTGTGTGTGTTCAGTTTAGCATCTGAGAAAGAAGAGGAGGGGGCGGGGCTTGTAAAAATCCGAAAAGCTGTCAATCAAAGCGCGGTATACGAGGCGGTGGCGGCGATGCGGTTGGGTGACAGTGGTTCTTTCATGTAAATCACAGACATTAGGAATAAAAAAGGCAGGCCTGTTGACTTGTACCACGCTGGGAATCGGTGGCCCAGCATGTGTTGCTCTGTCTGCGCTTCACTCTCCTGTGGAACGCCTCTCCCATGGGCCCTAGCACTGCTCCCTGGGGTGCATTGCATATAATTACCCACAATCCACCCTGAAACAGCTCTCATTTACAGTAATCAACAGTCTGCACTTCAAAGGATCTTAGCGTGGCACCAGACAAAGAGTGTGCAATCACAAATTATTATTATTATTGCCTTTGAGTTACCTATATAAAGACGAGAAGACTGGGGGACCCCTTCTAGTGTTTTGACTCTATTAAGGTCTGATGAGGGCGAAGATGCTACGCTTTATTCGACTTCAAAAGCTTGTTTAGTTCATTCCAAGGGTCTACAGCATTTAATTGCATTCAGGGCTGCCCCAGCTAGTGTCTAAATTTACATGACTAACGAATTTGAGCAAAGAAGTGCGCGATCACTTGATCATTTGGCAGACGTGATGGTGGTCTCCCTGATAATGGTCGTTATCATAAACCGGGAGCCATCATTAGGCTTGATTTCAGATAATGGTCAGCGCAGAAAGCCATTTTACACAAAGCAAAGACGTTCCCCATTAAAGACATATTAAGTGAATTAACTGGCATCGTGAGTGGAGAAACGCGCTGTATTGCCTGGGAACATAATGTGGTTATAATGTGAAGCGATTTCTCCAGACTGCAGACAAGTCCGTTAGTTTGCATTCATAACAATTGGCCTTCACCCAGAAAGAGCTCAGCCCGCCAGCGAAAACAAATAGAGAAAATAAGTAGGAAATAGCAACATTAAAATCATACAGAATGTTTAATTGTACAGAGGGTTATTTCAGAGAGCACTGTGCACTTTTGTGACACTGTGAAATGAATACCGTATTGGCTTTATTGTGCTGATGATGTCCAGTTTAATGTTTATTTGTGTGTAGTCTCAATGGTAATGGTTAGTACTAACAGTTCATCCATGTTGTGGTGATTATACATGATATCTGATTGCAGCTTTAGTGTCTCTGGAATGAACAGAAAATGTCATTGCGCTTTTGAGACGGTCATTTGTTTGGTGTTGTTAAATCATTATATTGCACATGTAATTAATGTTTTAGTATTTGTAAGCGTAATCAGTGGGCTAATTGTACTAACTAATTTTATGCATGTATGGTTAACAATATTAATCAAATTATATGGGGCATAAAAAGTATTATTAACCACCAAATGGACTAAAGGGCTACAAAGAGTGTTGTAGAATATTAATGGAGGTACTGCTTACACAGGTGCAGTAGTGGTTAAAAGCATATTGAAATAGATAATACTGACTAGTGTAATTTTAATATTCTTTCCCCATTTACCTTTGGGCCAAACGGCTGGCGTGTTTCCGTGGAGACCACCTTCAGACATGACACAGGGCTCTCTGGTGGGAGAGGGCTGCCTCTGACCCTCTGGCACTGCTGGGCTCATCATTGCCGCTCCATTAGGGACGCTGGAGCCAGCCGCACCACATTACTCCTACCCCTCACTGCTGGCAGGTCCCCTAGTGGCCAGGTCATGTCATGGCATGGGTGCCCTGTGAGTGAGCTTGTAGCAGGTCTGCCCTTGACATGCCCCCCTCCCTCCGCACGGCCCCCTCCCTCACTGGAGAAGGGAGAGCAGACCGTCCGGATGGGGCACTGGGGGTGCCAGCTGGTGCCAGCTGCGAGGGGAGATATCCAAGGTGGCGGACACCTGTCCTAACTCTCGCCCCCCAGCTCCCACAATGCATCTGGTGCGGCCCGGCAGACCCATCGTGGGGAAATGAGGCGCTAACCTTGAGGAGAAATGCTCCCAGCGTCGCATTAAGAGAGGCCCTAATTGCTGAGCGCTAGCACTGCCAAATGACATTAGGAAGTGCTGTCGTTTACTTTAACATAATGGCTCAGCGTGTTTTTTGGCCAAACTTCCTTCGCCTCTCTGAGGTGTGTCGCCGCGGTGACCATTCTGGCCCTGTCGCCACCAATGGCTGGACAGCTAAAGAAGATACTGCTTCTTAAGGGCCGTAATTGTAAAGACATTTGAGAGTTGGGCATTCATATAGACTTAAGCTCTACAGTGGGGAAAACAAGACAACTCAGTAGTGAATGCAGCACACCATGTAAACGGGCTCCATTTGAGAAAGAGCAAGTGCATTAGGCATACAAGGCGACTGAGTGATTGTATTATTTATTCCCTTTCTTATTGGGCCGCTGCTTGTATGGGTTTGTCATTTCAAAGAAACACTAACACAGTCCACTCAGTGTGATTAAATGAAACAGGCGCGCTCATTACATTATGCATACTGTAATAAGAATAGCCCTGACCGGTCTGTAGCCGTATAGAGGCTCCACTGAGAATGATCACATGCTTCGCCGCTGCACTAGATTTTGGGGCGCCCATTAGCAGAACAAAAATCACCTTTGATTTAATGAAAGGTCCTCATTTGCTTACCGGCTCTCCTCACTTACGGGCACATGGTTAAATTAAGCCCATGCCCCCCCTCCAGCACACCAGCCCCCATATTGGAAGGAGAGTGCGTCCCCTCTCCTGCAGTATAATGCTGTGATGATTCTATGATCTGGTGTTTCAAGTCTGCGGGAGTGTCAGAAATCCACTGCAAGGTGCTTCTAATTGCAGATACACCTCAGCACTTGAAAGTAATGAATGTGAGCATGGCCAAACCTCTAAGGATCAAACGCTAGTAATACATCATCAGTTCTGAAAAGGGTAATTCGTTTCCCTTCGCCAAGCAAAATATTAGAAGTTCAGATAGGGGGTTTTATTATTAATTTATTCTTCCCCCAATACATGATTTTGTAATTGAAGTGCTATGAATAAAGTAACCCATATATCTTAGCGAGCCACTGTGCATCCCCGGACTAGACATGGGATTTGAGAGAGTAAATATTGTCTGTAGCAGAGGATGATTCTTCCTCAAATAGACTATGGTGATGTGTTTGATTGGATTTTGAGCCATGTATTTCCCAAGACCATAACAAATCAGGCTTTATTGTGCCTTGCCTTAGATCTATAGTGATACTTGCTGCGGCTTAGCTCACTGATTTGGTTTGGAGTTTTGTCTCTTACACTGACAATTTGGTTATAACTGTTCATTTGTGCAGAATGGGTTTGTGCTAAAAAGGGTATTAGGGGGATTTGGATGGAAAACTGTGTTGCATTTATAAAACAGTCATAGTCGGCATTTTAAGAGGTGGTTTACTCAAAGGTTGTCTGTAGATTGTTTTAAAAGGGAAGGAGTTGTCAGCTAATACAAGTTAAATGGCATATTGAAAGTGGCTTTGAGTGAATGAATGGAAATCTGGATGAGAAATGGAACTTGAATAGAGAACAGAAAACAAGGAAACCACACTTTTTGTAATATGAAATGTGGTTTGGACTTGCTGAGCAGCTATTTATAGTATAAATCATATTTGGTTTTCAATTTAATTTTTATATGCACTGTTTATATTATGTTCCTGAACAGCCTTTTTTATTTTCCATATCTAAGTGTCAGTTTTTTTCTGTTCAAAACTAATTACCATTAACTACATCAACTACTGCAACAATGCACCGGGTATGGAGTGAGTGAATAATGATCTGTAAAGCGTCTTTTTGACATATGTATGTGAAAAGTGCTATATAAATAAAAACTTACTTATTATTATCTGTATTAATCAACCTACTTTATGAAATAGTGAGTCGTAAGGCTGCTCTCACTTTTCCAGATGTATTGCCTTATATGGGAACAAATGCTGCAAACTTGGACTTGCAGTAAATCATTTAAATTGAGTAAAAATAGCTTGCGAGATATTTTAGTGTCCCATGTTGCTTAGTGACTCTTTTGACTCAATTGTATAATATAATTCAAGAAAAGAAAAGTTGAGAAATAAATACTGGACAGATGGAAAGAATCAATAACAAGTACGTCTATTATTCATTCTTGTGAATATAAAGTATACAGTTATGTCAATTCTTAGAAATGTAATGGAGTAGAATAGAAATATACTAAGTTTCATATATTCATACATTTCAAATATGAACTAATGTTAGAACTAGTGCCATTTTTTATATTGAATTTCCCTTGGAATCAATAAAGTGCATCTTTTTCTCTCTTGTTTTCTTATTTTATACGCTTAAAAATTTGAACTTCACTGGACTTTGTACTATTTTCCTTTTCCCCTTTTGTGTCCTGTGTTGTTGCAGAGGCAGTCTGTTCTACATAGGTACTACCCCCTGCTTTCTGATTGGCTAAGCCCCTGCTCCCTGGATATCAAACTGAGATCACTGGAGACCTGAGTAACTATATTTGCACAAGTAAAAAGAATTCTACAATTTTATGCACAAGTTATTACTTTTCAGTTACCTGTCAGTACATATTTTCATCCCGTACCTTTTTTCTCCTCACTGCTACCATACAAAACAAATGCAGTCACCTCTCAGATTCTATTATTACTGACCGTTGTGGGGAAAAGTGAGCATGTAAGCTATCACATGTATTTAAGAGCAGGCTGCAGACTGTAAAGCGTACTATGTTATTCTTACCGCATGCTTCACCTGATCTCTCTGATAGCATCACCTCCAGCCCGGTGAAGTAATCATGCCACTGGGACCCCGTCTAAACAAGTGCCGGAGCTTCAGTTTAGGACGGCCTCTTAGTGCGCCCTGACCTCCGCATCCACCGAGCTGTTGACCCCAGGAGCAGCGGGGTAAGAAGTTCAAAGCCCAGCTGTCCAGACCTGATCTCCACACCGGGACACTTCCCCCGCTGCCTGCATGGGACCCCTCGCTCCTCTCTGCTCTGCTCTGGACAAAAACTGCACTATAAAAAAGGAAATGTGGAAATGAGTTCAATTCTAGAGGTATTGCATTTAGGCTTGTCAGAAATATTGAAAGTATCAGTATTTAATTATTACTAAAACTAATTGAAACTAGATAATGAAAAAAAAATTAATTAAAAATGTAAAAATTGCATTAGCTTTCCTGAACAGTTTTAGTGTCATTTTGAGCTTTATTAGAATATAATATAAGATCTCATGGGAACATAAAGAAAGTATTATTTAGTTTGGAAAATTACATTCTATTACTTTTTAAAATATTCATTGTGGTATAATAACTGTATTGAGTATTGAGTGATTTCCTTAATATTAATATATTGTAGTATCTTAAGTCATACAATATTAGCATTATGCATTAGATTGAAAGCTCCACAGCCTGATGCCATTGTTTTTCAGTGGTAAAAAAGGTCTTTAGCAACATATCAAATCTGCATCAGGT
>KN492225.1:9010-20975 GCA_000787155.1 Scartelaos histophorus
GCAGGAATTTTCATAAATCTCAAGGTGATTTACATGGTCACTCGTGACTCTCTCTTTCCACACCTTTTGTAATTTTTGTCAATACAAATGTCTCAACTGCAGAAACACTGTAAATTCCAACCTAATTTGCCATACATATATGTTAAAGGTATACATACAATGCCCTCAAACTCTATGTTCACTTACCAAACATTTTTACAAACTTCTATTTTAAATTTGATTATATTATTTCTGACTGACACATTTAAAACAGCATTTAGTAGGGTTGGACCTGGTTTGTACCGGGATGGGAGACTGTGGTCAGACCAAGTAGGGCAGCAGTTACTCTAGTAGTACTGCTGTTGTGTCCGCAGGCAAGACACTTCACCTAACTTGCCTGATATGAATGTGGTTTGTGCACAAGTCTTGGTGGTCAGTGGTTCAGATTGCAGCCATTTTCAATTTATGGAACTGGGTGGAAGCACTGGAAATTTATCCTACTCCCCAAAGGGAGGAGGTTTAGAGTGAAGCTGCCCTGCCCTTGTTTACAGCTAAACCTCATTATGGGGCTTAAGTCCCTATTGTGTGTTGGCTGTCTCACCTTCTGCATTGTTAAGTACCTGATTAGAAACGTCTTGACTTCTCGCAATGCTAATGTTAATGCTAATGCTAATGGTGCTAATGATGTAGCACCTTAATATTTTAGTTTTTGTATCTTGTTTATTTCAGTGTCAATATGTTGTCTGTAAAGATTGTCTAATGTTTATTCACGTGCTTGTTTTAATTTCTTTTCTTCACTTTAAGCTTTTTGCATATGTTTTTCCAATGTGGTTTTAACTACAAATGGCAAATAAGCTAACCTAACCAAACAAACAAAAGGCAGAGTCCAAATGGCCACAGATGAATCTCTCTACATTGAATCACTCCTGGCAAATGAAGGACTACACTGTCTCACAGCCCTACAGATAACATTTCATTCTGATTCTTCTCCAGGAGCTGCACATCCCTCGTCTTATCACTCCCGCAGAGAAGGGAAGAGACCTGGAGCCTAGAGTCATGGATGCATATATTATCCAGTGCCAGGCAGAAGCTCAGGAAGGTACTCGTCCAACAATACTACATAATAGAATCTGCCAAATCACAATATTAATGTTTTTATGCATCTTTTTGAACAGTGACAATTGCCAGAGCCATTGAGTTGAAACACAAGGCGACACTTATTGCAGCATTGGCTTATGAGACTGCCAACTTCTATCAGAAAGCTGGTAGGCTACATTTTTATTATTCAGTTACATATGGTATTGCATACAATAATGAGTCTAATAAAGGTGAATGTGTCTGCAGATCACACTCTGAACACTCTGGAGCCTGAATGTAGCAGCAAATGGAGGAAGTACCTGCAGCTCAAGCAGCATTTCTACATGGCCTATGTGAGTTCAGGCACAAACACATTACACCAAAGTCTGTCAGGTCGTTTAACTGATTTGGGGTACACTATGCGTACACCAAAAACAATTTACCAATTAAATTATGAGGTAGCAGAGGCCCGGTATGCAGTGCTGATTTGTTTTGTTGAGGTATCGTATTGTAATTGTGAAGAACATTTGACTGTTATTCACTTTCCGCAGACAGTGTTTCTTATGTGTTTATACTAAAACTCTGGTGGCATAAGCTATCTACATTTAAATAAGGTTATTTAGTACAATATATGGAAGATAATGTTTTTGGCTCGGCTGATAAAAAAAATTATTAACTACAGATACAATATAGGTACTTCTATGTTTAAGTCATTGCTACAAGCATAAAGTACAAGTTAGTTTAGTTTTACATTTTTTGCTCAGATTCATTTTAGACTATGGTGGCAAAAATTAGACTATGGGGGGCCAAAGTTTCCTCTATTATTGGGAAACTCTGACATACATCCCACAGCAACAGTTGTAGTGACAAGGTATAAAATGTTTTACTCAAGGATGCAATGAGGGGATTCAACATCTAATCTTCAGTTTAAATAGTAGACAATTATTCCAAAAGACTTGTGTAACTATAATAAAATTCTAATTTAATTCATTTTAAACATTGGACTCTCCCAGCCCTAAACATTACTACATTACAAAACATTTAATACATTGTATTTTGCTGTACCTCCAGGCTTACTGCTATCATGGACAGACACTCTTGGCTGGTGACAAATGTGGTGAGGCCATTCGATCCCTTCAGGAAGCAGAGAAATGTATGTATATCTCAAATGTGTAATGTGTATATGGTAGTGGTATCCTCACTTAAAAAGGGGGTATTATGCAAAATTGACTTTTTGGAGCTTTCTGCCATGTTATATGTTCCATGCTTTAGTGTTGTTCCTGCATCAAAAACATGAAGAGGTTTTAGATAGCATCCATGCATGTTTGACTAATTTAATGATCTTTTAGCACCCTTTATGGTTAGCTACAAGATATGTCCAATGCTTCACTTGAAGTCATGCCCAAGTCACCCATGCTCCCACATGACATTTTTCCTAAATATGCAAAAGCATGAACCAAAGCAATGCACTACAGCTTTACAAACATTGTTTTCATTGAGTTTAGCATTTTCAAAATAAATAAATAAAATAATGATCTAAATATGCTATGTGTTAGCAATCAATAGCCCATAGAAGTAAAATACCCCCTCTGGAATGACCTGAATGATTCTCTTGAAGGTGTATGGAGTTTAAAAACACAGTGAAGCACCACATTATCACAAGGTGGATAAGAATGTTTTTCTGTTTAAAAGAAGAACACAGTCTAAATTTCACAGTTTGTGTGTGAAACATGCGTGAATGAAACAAAACACAACTCCAGGAACTGGCTTGTTAACATGCCTGTGTACATGTGTTTAGGTTATGCTCGGGCTGAAGCTCTGTGTAAAGAGTACCGTCAGACCAAAGGCCCTGGGACCACGGCTAAACCCTCTGAGCAGCTGTTCTTCATCAAACTGGGAGGACTCATCAAGAATACTCTGGAGAAGTGTCAAAGAGAGAATGGTTTCATGTAAGTCACTCTCAATACATATCTCATGTAAAATGTAAAGGGCCGTTTGACACTATTTACAATGCTATGTTATAATGTTGTTTCTTCATCAAAAACAGTTTTGAAGTTGAGTGTGTAGATTCACGTATGTTTTCCCATTGTTCAGTTGATAATCATTTTTCTCCAATTTATATTTTCTTTGTAATGTCTGAAAACTTGAAAACTATCTCACAATATGTTGTCAGTCCATCTTGTATATTTGAATATTTGGACCTTGTATCAGTTTGATTAGGCTGAAAATCTGTGTCAAAAGCCATCCAAGAATGTGTATATGGTCCGTTAATTTTAATTCTTTTATAGTTTGGAACCGCATTTTTAATGTGAAGGATGCTAGAGGAGTCAGGAGTCAGTCAAGTTTTTGGTTCCCAATCATAGATTGTATTGGTATATTACCACTTACACTTTGTCTCCTTCCATCTCGCATCACAAGAACTATGTGTGTATCTTTTTCAAATGTAACTATACTTTTAGTTGCAGACAGTTTATTTTATTTAGTGGGATGGAAAAATAATAGTTTATACTGTTGGCTTTTACTTCTTTATGTTGTGTATTTGGCCGATGCTCTGGAAAATTAAAAAGAAGCTTTTATGGGTTAGATGTTTTTAGTGCTTACATGACAGAATCAGCTTAATAAATGTTGTTGAAAATACGTAAATGTGTGGGCCAATTAAAAAAACACTCACACAATTGAATTTATTATGTTTATTGTCATCCTACAGACAAAATAATGCAACAGAAATAAAATGCTTACTATGAAAGGCTTTGGCATGTACAATCATAGACAATAAAGGAAAAGATTTATAAAAAGTAGTTTTGTGCAACCCAAAAGAAAAGGTTGAAACCCAAAGATAAAACTAGAATGAGATCAGGCAACATAAAATTGCTACACCATTGTGCACACATGTCTCGTGATGTATGTATTTTTCATAACTAAAAGGGGTTAAGTGCCTGTGAGTTCTGAGAAGTTGTAGTAGTCAAAGCAGATCTACAATGACAGCAGAAAATGTTAAATACAACATAAAAAACGGGATTTATTAGAATTCAACTTAAAATCTCGTAATTCTTGTGAACCCAATCTTGTGTCTCCCCATTCCTGTTTAAATGTTGTATTTGTTTGTCAGATACTTCCATAAGGTGCCAGCAGAGCCCCCCACACTGGAGCTGAAGGCCAGTTACGGTTTGGCTGAGCCTGTTCCCTTTGAGCTGCCCCCTCTGAGTGAACAGTGCACTCCAGAGGTCTACGCCACATTCGACCTGACGAGAGGCGCCAAGAACGACAAGGTAACTACCCAGAACTGTGCTTTGGGTTACGTTTATTGGGAACTGAGTTGAGGTGATATTAAACATGATGAATGGGCTCTGGGTTCACATAGAGACCAGACCGAGATAAAACTGGGTAAAGCAGTGGTGTTCACAGTGAGATTTCCGTGTGCTATTGTGCACAGAGGCTGTTCTTTGTTTTGTTTTTTCTTAAACTTGTGATGTAAAATATAGTCATACATTTTTGGAAAGAATGTATCCTTTGTCTTGCACAAGGGAAAGGCTTCATTCAGAAGAACAAATGAATGTCAGAGCAGGTCCCATGTGTAGTTACAATGGACTGTAATCCTCTGCACCTTTACCACTACATGACAATAGTGACATCTGGTGGTAAAATGATGGTATTAGCGTATGTGGGATTGTTTTGGAGACTTAACCTGAGCACTTCATGTAATCCTCATGTATGATAGTCTTGAAGGCGAAGGTAAAATAGGTATATACCAGTCAAAAAGTTGGACACACCTTCTTTTTCAGTGTATTTTTTCTTTAGGTTTACCACTTTCAACATTTCTCTCAATTCTCAGACATGTGATCAAAACAAAGGGCTAATGGAAAACACTAACTTCTGATGTTGACTCATTATACACAATTATTGTACGGAACACATTTATGTTACACATAAAAAAATAACATGTACAAGAATTAAGATTTTCCACAATTTCTAGTCTATTTTGAACAACATTACAATACTGCTCACCTCAACTGTTATTGTTGTCCTTCTTCTAACCTACACAAGTCTGAAAAGTGCTTTAAAATACTGAATGCCTGGACAGTCTCTCTTTAAACTGTTCCATATAACATAACATCATTTTATCATTTGCTTTTCCCCAGGCCAAGCCTAAAGACGAGGAGGTGAAGCCTGTGAAGGAGCCGGACCTCAAGCCCCAGAAAGACACAGGCTGTTCCATCTCCTAAATCCCTAAATACTCCCTCCCCCCTTCCCCTCCTCTGGCCCTCCCTCTCTCACCTGTGTGTACCACTACAGTCACGCCGGCCATCTTCCTCTTTATAAACCAGAGGAATATGCGCTTTGGCCACCTATTCTGTTCTTACTCATGTATCTGATCAAAACTAGTGTAATACGTTCAATTCTATGACGATGTGGCCACAAAATAAGGATGTAACGAGGCTTTGTTAATTTAATATAACTGAATGAATTAGATATTAGCTCGATATGGTTAAGCCTTAAGTATTGAAATGACAGTGCCTTGGTCTTTTTGGCCTTTCATTTGGCACTAGCACACAACTAAAAAATTAAGAAATCTATTGTCAGTTTAAAGGTGCGAGGCAACTTTTTGGTAGAGGGTCCATCACCTGCTTGTTTCTGTGGATTTGGGCATTGCTCTGCCTGGAATGTTCCACAATATGACATTACACAGCTCTACATTACATTTATTAAATTACAAGTTTAGTTATAGCTCAAAAATACCTAGAAAAACAGGCATTCTGACTATGAGCGGGGTTGCCTCTCCGCAGATCTGACCTGCAACTTGGTCTCATTCGATCTCCATAATAACAGAAGGAGGTTTAATTCCACACTGTGAAACACTCCAGACAAAACATTAGCATCTTCCTCTCAACCCTCCACCAGAAATGTTACACAATGCACCATTAACAAAATAACACCGTAACTATGTGTTTATTTAGTATTTTAGATATGAAAACACTATATAATGTATCTATATAGGAGTAAGATTAGTCTAAACCAGTGTATTTTTGGCGGTAAGACTGAAAGTTTACTATTACCAATTAAATCTCAAAGATGTAAAGCAGCGGTGACACATCTAGCTGTAGCAGTTTACAATTATCGCAACTATTCCACTCCAGTTATGGCTGTAGTTATGGCCCTGTTTCAACAAGAATGCCCAAAAACTCAAAAGTATTGTTCACTTGGCCTATTGATACTTTGCAGTGATATCACGATGGGTGTGTGTTTCTATGGAGGAATGTTCATTAGTTACCATGGTGACACAATGCAATAAATACCAAAAAGTTTGCTCAAGAAAAAAATGCATTTAAACAGCACATTTTCAGGAGCGTTCATGGTCCTGTTTAGCTGTTTGATTTTCAACAAAAAGGCGAGAGTGACTGAAAAAAACTGTTGGCTAATGCTATCTAGCTTGTGGCTGTAGTTTTCCCATTAAACTACTGTAGTTTTCAGGTCAGATTGTGCTCAAACAAAGCTTAGAAGTTCTGTTACTCAAGTCAGACTTTATCTAACACTAGTGCCCAGGGAATGTTGAAGATATCAGCTGCAAAGTATCAATATTAACTCACATTGTGCTTGCGTGTAGTTTCTAGTTCAGCACATTATGAGCCTTATTGAATGACTGAAATGAAGTAAATTAGTGAATAAATATACAGGAATATTCTTAAACTAAATCTTGAGGTGAAATGTTATTGTTTGTTGAGCCCTCTTGTTAAAACAGGACAAATGTGCAGAGTTGGTTTGTATATAATATAATGTCACTGGTTTCACTTATATTCATTTAAAACAAAAATATGTAGTAATCTTTAGCTTGTTTTTTATTTATTTTCTAAGTAATTGTTTTATCTTTATATACACTTAAAAATACATTTCTTAATCATCATTTTTACATGGCCTATTTTACTCTTTTACAAACCTTCATGCAAAATCTCCTGCAGAACTCTTATCATAAGTATGTACTGTACATAAAAGGAATTGGAGCATAAACATTCAAAGGGAGGACTTCAAAATATCCAAGCTGCATGTCTCCAAATTATAAGACTAATTGCTGGAAGCTTGTATAAACTGTATGATATGCATTGATTTCCGTCATTGTTCGTTAATCTAAAAACACATTTGAACCCACTGTAACGCCTTTGCACTTTAAACCGGTCTGCATTATAGAGACTGTAGTGAGGATCTCCTAAATATTTGCTCAGATATCATTTCTCTCATTATAAAATGTGGCAATCAGTATTTTCCTTTTAATGCTTCTCCCCACGTTTTTGAATGATCCGTGTACATTGTCTTACATTATTCATCTATTAACGTCCTTCTTGTAAAATTGATTTTTGAAGGTATTAAATCCAGTGTGAAACTAAAATCTTGTCATGTGTATGAGTATCTTAGACCTAAACATCTAGAGGGTAAAATACTTGGAACAAGAGCTAAAAAAAAGGTCTAAAAGGTGTTAACTTGAAAACTATCGGGTTATGACATCACAAAGTGGAACAGATCCTTCTGAGCTTTGGAGATGTAGACAAACTAATAATCCAGGGTAACTCAAACATGTGCAAATGAAACTAAATTAGACCTTTATTAGTAATTAGTTTTTTTTTTAACAATGTAATGGGCCTGCCACTGCTTTTGAGAGATGATTTTTTTGGGAAATCCTGATAACAAAACAACTTTCTCTCCTCAGGAAGGGTGAGTCAGGTACTTTCCACCCCTGGCAAGGAAAGAGAGAGAGATGTTGTACTTTGTCCTGTCCTGTCATTTGACACAACAGGAAGAAGTGACATTCTCCGCGTTGCAACAAGACCAGCCCTTTGCCTCTGATAAACCACTTCCCTGTGAATTAGCAGTAGCACAGTTAGTTTACATTGCTGTGTTTGACTTCTCCTGTTTAAGTTCAGCCCTCTGCATCCTGGAGAGATCTACATGGTCCACCTCAACAACATGGGGGCACATTTCAACCTGTGAACCAATAGAAAACTAAAATTCAATCTGAGCCAAGAGATCACTAAGAGGTAAGTGTTACCGTAAACCTTTAACAAATGATTTAGTGAGCACAAGAGTAGTTTATGCGAACCAGTTTGCAAAACATTTTAGGGTAAGACTTAATAATAACTACACAAAACGACATGGACAAAAACTTTAATGACCAAATACTTTATTAAGAACGATTCAGGCCTAGTAGTTTTTTTAAAGGTCCATATTAAGCAAAATTGTCTCTTGAGCTTTTAGAAGTGTTAGAATGATACCTCCTCTTAAACATAGTTGCGTTTTGATTCATTTACATATGTTTGAATAATCCTTTATTACTGGTCTGTCTGTAAGTCCAAAGTGCTCAAAATGATGTCATGTAGTGGTAGTTTTCCAGTTTGTGTTTATTGAGAGTATGGCCATTCCGGGGTTGAAATCATCCAAATTATTCTAGTGAAAAATGGAGTTTAAAAAGACAGTGTAGCACTTCCAGTATTATAAATGACATCACAAGCTGGAACAGGGCATTTTCTCAGGAAATAAGACAGAATTTGTATGTCAAAGATGTTTAAATGAAAGAAAACACAACTCCAGGAAACAACATGAGACTATAGATAAAAAAAAAACAGTATAATGTGGGTCCTTTAAAGCCACATCCTAAAGTTACCTCCACAGTACTTTGCTAGATATCAGCAACTGCATCACTAAAGTAAACACTGATTGACGCTGCAGACAGTCTTTTTTTAATGAATTCAGCTGCAGTATGGTTCTTTGCCATTCTAATTTTCTGATTCTGTCTTATTATTTCTTATTTCTGCCATGTAACAGCCAAGACCCATGGAAGAAACGCAGTTCGGAGGTGTAGAGGCGCCCCAGGAACGAAGGGTCATTCATTTCACTAACGGAGAGACCCTGGATTTAGACAGCGAGGAAGAGGAGGAAGAAGAGATGCCGGCGTTTAGAGACAAAGAACGCAGGGTAAACCTCAAAATCACAAAGCAGACTGTACCTATTTGCACAAGTGTTTAGCACCAACTAAGCTGCAGCACCGTCCGATTTCTTCCAATATCATTATTTTACCTCTTGATCTTAAAGGTGCATTGTGTAACTTTACTGGTCTGTTAAATGCTTCTCTCTATGGAAATGTTATTGCTTAGACTGGAATGTTTCACAATATGGCATTAAACCTCTCTATCTTTGAAACCAGACCAAGTTACAGGCCAGATCTGTGGAGAGGCAATCAATCAAAATGCCTGTGTTTCTCTGCATTTTTGAGCTATAAAACCACATGTCACTGAATAAATTCTTTGCATTTTTGAGCTATAAAACCAAATGTCACTGAATAAATGTAAAGTAGAGCTGTTTAATGTCATAGTGTGGAACATTCCAGACAGAGCAATAACACATAGTGCATCTTTAGTCTTGTTTTTCTGGCAGTATATTGTGCTTGGAGACCTACTGTTGTATATAAAGCACTTTTGTCAACTGTAATGTTTTTTAAATGTGCCATGCAAATACAGTTTGACTTGACTCGACTTGACTACCTTCAAACGTCAGTCACATCCTTCTTCTCTTTTTGTCAGGGGAGGTTTTCCTTAAAGAATCTGGTCATGCGGGTTGGACGACTGTCACTGTTCAGTAAGTACAGGGCATGTCAAAAGTTGATCCTACCTTGTCTGTAAATACACTCCTATTTCTAATGCAAGTTGGCTCCATATTCGGTCTTATCACTGCTAGTATCATAAGCTTCATTTAACTGTCACACTCCCCTAGTCCACTTGTTAATACAGTACAGTCTATCACAGTATCTTTTTTTTTAAAAAATAACATAAAAAGAGTTTATTGCTAATCTGTGTGTCTATATTAAATGTAGCTTAGGACTTCCTGGGTGAGAGACTGGCTGGGCTACTCGGGCTGAAAGATGCCAAATATCAGTATGCCATAGATCAGCACCAACGGCAACAGAAGGTACACATATGTATACTGTGCATTTTGATTTAAAGCTGCATTATGTGACATTTCTGGTCTTCCACCTGTTTCCACTCGATATGGAGCTCATCGGGTGGACCTTCCCTCAGAAAAGTTTCATGTTTAACTGCATGTTTAACTAAAAAAATACTTCAATGCCTAAACTTAAGCAGCTGTAAATCAATGTTCACTCTAGATAAAATAACCTTTTTACTTGTAATGATTTGTATGTTTAAAATGAGTTAAATATCTAAAGCCAATGTAATGATCTTGTATTTAAAGAAGTTACAGACAGAGAGATAAACTTTGGTGATGTGCAGTTGAATTTAAAGCTTTGTTTAATATGGTTATGGCAAATTAATGTTTCCAAAAGTATTCACGAAGGGCTTGAATCAGGTCTGTTTTTGCATCGCAGTAGTTTCTCCATCCACCTCTATCCTTATCCTTATAGTAGTGGTATAGTATAGTAGTATAGTAGTACTTATAATGTGATAATAATTGCCCTGGTTATATATGGTCCTGTTTGCAGATGCTTGGCAGTGAAGCCACAGATCAAGGGGCTGCTCCTCTGTCTCCTGAAGCCAACAAAAGTCATTACGGAGCGACTGAAGACAATGGACAAATACACAGTAAACCCCCTCACATGGACACAGGGCGACTCAACAGGGGGTACCAGGCAGAAGAGGTTAACCAAGGATAGCACTGTTATCTCATCTAAAACTCACCAGAAATGTGTTTCATTCACATGTTGAGCTCAAAATGTTCTGTTTGACCTTGTGATGTCATGAAGTGGTAGTTTTCAAATCAACAGCTACTTTATGGGACCTTTAAGAATACAAAAGAAGAATGCCAGCACCAGCCCATTTAATTTGAAGGAAGTGCTTTCAATTACTGCATTTCTTTACCTTTCTCTAAATATTTGTATATATAAATACTGAAGTATTACTTAATGTTTTGCTTGAATAAAATAAAATTAACTTTTTGAACATTTTGCTGTGTGGCCTTCCTAACTGAACCGCAGTCACTTACCACTGCTGAATGGATGACTAAATATCTGCATCTATTCTAAATGTCATAATTTATAAACACTAGACTACATTCATAATAAAAGGTAGGCCTGGGAAATGCTTCATTTGTGTGATTCAGATATGCTAAGCTTGTGAAAAATACAACACAAATGTTAGATGGAAATGAAAGCAAAATCTCACAACAGTTTTTTGTTTTTAATGCAATAATGGTCAAATTAAATGAGGCAAAGACTGTCAATCAGGACATTAGCCAGTCAGGACTTGAGACTTTTCACACACACAGAGCATTTGAAATATACAGCAACAACACAGCCCAACAAACACAGACACATAACACCAGACACTACAGTACACTCAGTGGGGCCTGCTGTTAAAAATGTGATGGCCCAGGAGATCTGGCTTCTGCCAAAGTACCTGTCCTGAGGGCAGAAGGTGGAGGTGTTCCTGTAGACAGTGTAGAGGGCGCAATGTGTCCAATGGTCCTGTTGTTCAAATCTGTGTGTGTGTGTGTGTGACCTTTGTGAGTTTAACAGTGAGCAAACTGAAAGCAGCTGGAACAGCACAACACAATAGACTGGATTTGTACAATAGTAATAACAAAAGATGTGGAGAAACATAAAGTCCTTTGAGTTTTCTGATTACTGACAATCGTTGATGGCTTCTTGTAAATGTTTGTGATATAAATGTTTGTGAAGGCGCAGTATCAAATAAAACACCTATTGCTGTCATTGTCCACACATAAGGCGCATCGGATTATAAGGAGCAATAAGCGAACGAGTTATAACCAGGATGCACTTTACCATATTTGAAAGGTAAATTCACAAATGTTGAACCTGG
This sequence comes from Scartelaos histophorus, assembly GCA_000787155.1. Classification (NCBI taxonomy): domain Eukaryota; kingdom Metazoa; phylum Chordata; class Actinopteri; order Gobiiformes; family Gobiidae; genus Scartelaos; species Scartelaos histophorus. The sequence goes on from KN492225.1 coordinate 20,881, forward strand.
TATTTTCAATTACTGACAACACTTTTGAACTCATTGCATTGCAACAACATTTTAGATTTAAAAAAAAATAATTTTAGCTGCCCCCCATCTGTATT
>JACN01091902.1:0-14462 GCA_000787155.1 Scartelaos histophorus
AACCAGATCTAACCCAGGACTAAACCAAAGCTTAATCAGATTTAACCTTGATCTGAAACAGGACTAAACTGAGACTAAACCAGGACTAAACCTGGACTAACCCAGATCTAAACCAGGATTAAGGATCAGGACTAAACTTGAGCTAAACTAAAGATCAAGACCAAGATCAGAACCAGGACTAACCCAGGCCTAACCCAGGTCTACATCAGGTCTACATCAGGACTAACCCAGGTCTACAGCAGGTCTACATCAGGTCTACAGCAGGTCTACAGCAGGTCTACAGCAGGTCTAACCCAGGTCTACATCAGGTCTACAGCAGGTCTACAGCAGGTCTACATCAGGTCTACAGCAGGTCTACAGCAGGTCTAACCCAGGTCTACATCAGGTCTACAGCAGGTCTACAGCAGGTCTACATCAGGTCTACAGCAGGTCTACAGCAGGTCTAACCGGGTCTACATCAGGTCTAACCCAGGTCTACATCAGGTCTAGCCCAGGTCTACATCAGGTCTAAACCAGGTCTAACCGGGTCTACATCAGGTCTAGCCCAGGTCTACATCAGGTCTACATCAGGTCTAACCCAGGTCTAGCCCAGGTCTACACCAGGTCTACATCAGGTCTACATCAGGTCTAACCGGGTCTACATCAGGTCTAACCCAGGTCTACATCAGGTCTACATCAGGTCTACATCAGGTCTAACCCAGGTCTACATCAGGTCTAGCCCAGGTCTAGCCCAGGTCTAGCCCAGGTCTACACCAGGTCTACATCAGGTCTACATCAGGTCTAACCGGGTCTCTCTGCCCCAGGTTCAACAGCATCCCCAGACTCTCAGAAAAGTCCCTCTCAGGTCTGACTCGGCTCGAGTTACTTCTGGTCCACGGGAACGAGCTGCACTCACTGCCTGACGGTGCGTTTAAGGACCTGTCCAGTCTGCAGGTAAAACACACACACACACACACTCACACACACAGAGAGCACGCACACACACAGAACACACACACACACACACACACACACACACACAGAACACACACTCACACACACACACAGAACACACACACACAGAACACACACACACAGAACACACACACACAGAACACACACACACAGAACACACACACACAGAACACACACACACAGAACACACACACACAGAACACACACACACAGAACACACACACACAGAACACACACACACAGAACACACACACACAGAACACACACACACAGAACACACACACACAGAACACACACACACAGAACACACACACACAGAACACACACACACAGAACACACACACACAGAACACACACACACAGAACACACACACACAGAACACACACACACAGAACACACACACACAGAACACACACACACAGAACACACACACACAGAACACACACACACACACACACACTGAACACACACACTGAAGACACACACACACACACACACTGAACACACACACACACACACACACACACACACTGAACACACACACACACACACACACACACACACAGGACTGTTTTATTTTATCTGGTCACTCCAGTTTTTATTCACAGTCAAAAACAATCAGAAAAGTACGAGAAAAAGTTCAACAAAAACTAATTACATTTACAAATTTTATTATTAGAAAACTTTTCATTTTTAAAGAGGGAATATTATTATTGTATTAGACCGAAAAATAAAACTAATTAAACTTTTTAGTTTAATTGTTTTCAGCAAATAAAACCTTTTCAAACCAACAAAGATAACAGGATGGTAAAAATACAATAAAAATAAAAAACAGGACTAAACCAGGTCTAAACCAGGTCTAAACCAGGTCTAAACCAGGTCTAAACCAGATCTAAACCAGGTCTAAACACGGCCTAAACCCAAATCCAACCAAGGTCTAATACAAATCTAAACTAGACCTAAACTAGAACTAACCCAGGACTAAGCCCATGTCTGAAGCTAGATCTAAACCAGGACTAAACCAGGACTAAACCAGGACTAAACCAGGTCTAAACCAGGACTAAACCAGGTCTAAAGCAGGACTAAAGCCTCTCTCTCTTGTGCAGATGCTGAAGCTGAGCTATAACCGGCTGCGTGAGTTGAGCCGTCACACACTCGTGGGCCTCTGGTCTTTGGCCAGACTTCACCTGGACCACAACAGTCTGGAGTCCCTGGACCCGGACACGTTTCACGGACTCACAAACCTAAAACTTTTACAACTGGAAGGAAACCGGATCAAGCGGCTGCACCCGTCCACCTTCACCACCTTCACCCTGCTGGACAGGTTCCACCTGTCGACGCTGAAGCACCTGTACCTGTCCAACAACAGCCTGAGCTCCATCCCGGCGCCGCTGCTGGAGACCATGCCCCAGCTGGAGAACCTGTTCCTCCACGGGAACCCGTGGACCTGCGACTGCAGCATGAGGTGGATCCACACGTGGGTCCAGACGGCTCCAGGTGAACATCTCAACTCTGCACTTTACCCTGATCCGAGCAGGAGTTTAAACTTCCATCAGGTTTTTTATGGTGTTTTCAGATTTATTCTCTACTTACTCGTTCTGAATCGCTTGTCTAATCTTCAGAATTGTCCGATATATTTCTTTTATGACTCAATTAGTCAGAAAATCTTAAATTTAGGCAATAAAAGTTTAAAAGGAGCCACAATCCATTTCCCATAGTTTTCCCTGCAACACTTCACCAGAATTTGGCATCGGAGAAATGATTTCCAGGCCGTGAGCGCTCACCAGAGACGGATTCACTCCGGTCCAGAGGGAGTTTATTTTAATACAACTTGTCAAGTAAAATGATCTCGCTGGTGAACAGTATTTTCACGACTTCCAAGTCACTTTCTGATAGATTTAAGTGTTTATATCTGAGCTGTTTGGAAAAGTTCACTTTAAAATGAGCAGTCTTAGTGTCAAATAACAGTAATTAAAGGTTCACTAGGGAACTTTTCTTCATTCATTGAAGGAGGAGGGGGGTCCATCACCTGCTCGTATCATGGAGTTTGTCTAAAATGTTCCTTAGTATTGCATTAAACTTGTGTAACTCACATTTATTCAATACTATGAGACATTAGTATCTTCAAAAACATGCTTTTTTTACAGAGAGCAGAGCCACTTGTCCACAGATCTGACCTGTAACGTGGCCTCATGGTCCCGTCACCTGCTCGACTCCATGGCGACACATGTTTAATGCCATATTACAGGATATTTCGGTCATGACATCTCCATGGAGACTAAGGCAAAGTCTAAGTCAAAGTAAACTCCACAGAGACACACAGTTGGGGAAGTTTAGCCAAAAAATCGACTGTGAACTTCATTTAAAGCGTATGGATCATTTACGCCGCACAGAAATACAGTTTTACTTGTGCCCAGTTCGACCAGTTCCAAAAACAATGTATAAAACGTGTTATTTAAGTGCAAACAAATGTTTAAACAGATTTTACAATCCAATAAAGTGCACCGAGTCCGGCAAAGCAAGTTTATTTGTACACAGAGTAACTCAAAGCGCTTTTGCAGAACAAGAAATACACAAACAAATCAAAACATAAATAATCATCATAAAATTAAAAGAGTTCAGAGCCAAACCCTGGAGCCCGACGCAGAACCAGAGAGATCAGCTCTGAGCCGGGACCTGAGCACAGTCCCAGTCCAGGCCCGTCTCACATGTTTGAGAAGAGTTTTCAGGGTTTTAGCTGCGGAAACCGAAGCGCCGACTCTTCAGGTTTAAACTGAGTCACGCTGCTCCCGTCTAATCCTTTCCCGTAAAATGAAAAAATGTTGATACGATTTCTCTTTTTTTTTTTTACTGCGCAGGCCAAATTGTTAAAGGAGAATTGTGTAACGTCAAATGCTTCGCTTCTTCGTGGAGATGTGATGCTTTTTTGGATTGTTTCACAGTATTGTAGCATTAAAGCTTTAGATCTTCAGGTCAGATCTGCCAGAATCCCAGTTTTTCTAAGTTTTTCTGAGCAATAAAACCAGCTGTAATTGAATAAATGTAAAGTAAAGCTGTTCAAAGTCATATGGCGTAACATTCCAGTGAAACAAGCTTTAACCGTAAACTCTTGGTAAGATTATATTTGTGTTTTTTTCTTTCTTACAGGTGTTTTGAAGTGTAAAAAGGACCGAGCTTTACCCGGCGGTCAGCTTTGTCCCACCTGCTCATCTCCAAGAAACCTCCACCAAAAACCTCTTCAGGCTCTGGACAACATGATCTGCAGCAGCCCCGTCATCCACGCCAAAGACCGACGCTCGAAGCCCGAAGAAACCGCCGACGAATTCGCGTTTTTGGACGATTTCAAGCGACCTTTCGGAAACATCTCTCTGGGATTGTCGGACGAGCACGGCAACGAGGTGGAGCTCGAATGCGGCGTCGGCGAAGCGAAGGACGCGAGCAAAATTAGCTTCGAGCAAATCGACGACGCTAAAATGGCGAGCAACGTCACGCTTTCGCTCGATTTGGATTGCGACGTCGACAGAGGAAGATACGAACGTTTATGGAGGTTGATTGCGTATTACACGAGCGTACCGGCGCATTTGAAAAGAGGGATTCTGCTAACGAAAGATCCTAATCCGACATATGTTTACAAGCAGGATTCGGAAAAAGACGCGTTGTATTACACAGGGGTCAAAGCTAACATCATGGCGCAACCGTCTTGGCTAATGCAATCGTACACGGATTTACAGCTAAACAGGCAAGGATCGTCCGGAAAAAGAGTTAAGCTAAGTTTTACGACGGAACTATCGCAAAATTTGGAAACGGAAATGATTCGGAGAGAAGTCAGAACGTGGGTTATGACTGAAGAGACGAATTCAAAGTTTAAAACGGCGATTTTGGGCAAAACTTTTGACTTGCGATGTCACGTTCAAAGTTCGGGTGAACCTGTTATCACGTGGATTCTACCGGACGGAACAAAGCTGGTGGCTCCAAGCGACGATTCTGAGGAAAGATTGTCCATTTCTGCAGACGGGAAACTTGAAATCAAAACGGCCGAACATAAAGACGGTGGGAATTATTACTGCGTTGCTAAAGTTGACGACGACGTTGCGATTTTACCGTTTTACGTTAGCATACAAGACCCGACCAACCCACAACAAGGAGAGGACCAAGCTACGACATCTCTTGAGTTTTTAGCTAGAAATTCGCTAAACCTCGATTGCAACGCTTTTGGTTCACCGGATCCGGAAGTTAACTGGATTATCCCAAATGGAAATATTGTAAGTTTTAAATCCAATACATCACGAGTTTTCGTTTTTTCGAATGGAACACTTCATATAGCACAAAGTTTGCCCACTGACAGCGGACTTTACAAATGTGTCGTTTTAAATCAATACGGCGTGGATACAAAAACAACGAAAGTTACTGTCAATAAGCGTCTAGGGATTTTAAAGCCTTTACAGAGATTTACGAGACCACAATCTGCGTCTGGGGTAAATACAAAAATTAAAGTTCAGATTCCAGATTTAGAAGAAGCATCCGGCGAGACTGACGAAGGCATCGATTCAAAGCCTTTACGCAAAACAGTCCCGATACGAAATGGCACGTCGAGAACTCCGTGGCGTAGACCTCCCGTTATGATGCGAAAACCAATTTCACAACACCCACAAAACGGAAAAAATATGCTAGATCGTAGACGAACGAACATGTCAAGAATAAAGATATATCCGGAGAAATGGGCGGACATTTTGGCAAAGATTCGCATCAAGAACGGGAAGTTTTGGACTACGGCTTTGCCTGTAATCGCAACAACGCCGACAATGACAACGCCATTTCAACATTTGACAAGTTTGGGGCAAAAAGAGACAACTTCTCAACAGTACACGACTCAGTTTTTAACAACTTTATCCCATGAAACTATCGAAGGATCATCGGACGGCGTGACTATGAATGAAAAAGCTACTCACGAATTAGCCACAGCAGCTACTCCTACACCAGAAGATGCATACAGCTCGCATACAACAACCCTAAAGCCCATGACATCACCAAATTTCCCCAATTTGCAAACGACTACTTCGAGCAATGTGTTTTTCCTCCCACAAACCACTTCTAGGACATTTCAAGTTGTCAAATTTTGGCAGGAAGTCCTAAACACTCCGGGCAAGAGCGCAACTTATTCCCACCATGAGGACAGTGAAGTCAAAGGAGGCAGAGCGGCGGATCCCAGAAGAGCCAAAGCGAAGGGAAATCGCAAGAATAAAAGTAAAACTTCCAAATTCCACAGGAAGGTTAAAACGGGGCAAGTACTTCCAACGGTTGACCCAGTTACATCAAAAAGGGAGGATGAAATAATACCACCAGAGCCAAAAGATGTGGGACTGCTACAAACTGAAGCCATTATTGATTTAGTTTCCCCGACAACTGCGCAAATATGGAACAAGCCAACAAGCAGCGCACTTCAAACTTGGAGCCCGAAAAGACGTAATGGAAATCGTAGGAAGAATCCAAATAGGCGTAAAAATAAGATATACAAACACACTAAAAATAATACGGTAATCGAAGAAAAGGTTAGCCAAGTGAGCGTCATGCCTACACAGCTAGAAATAGAAGCTTCAGCAACTTCAGAGGCAACTGTACCAATAGAAAATGATTCTACGGCGAGCGGCACGAGCCAAAACGCATTGGAAAGCGACGCAAAAACAAGGACGGTGGATGATAGCGTCGTACGAGGTTTTATTCCAACTGCTTTTCCAGAGACGAGACTGGACACGCTCCCATCAAAACCCGCGCGAAGGTTTACAAGCCACCCTTTGCCACCTGTTAAACCCGTATCCCAGCCGCCGATGGAAAATGCTCTAACAGAAAGGCCCTCTGAGAAGCTAAGACACGCAAAGAGGAAGTTAATTCAATCGCGCCAAAGATATACGGGCCCCAAAGGACAGAAACATCTTGTGAATGGGACCGGGGAGCAGTTACCGAGGCGTTCTTCTTCGCTCGCTTCCTTAACGGAGCATAAAGTGGAGGAGATGCACCATTTCCAAGATACAGGTGCTTTAGTGGCCACAACAGGCATTGATTTTGAAATACAGGCAGTTACGAAAAGGCCAGAAAACTCCTCCAAGACTTTAATTCAAGATGATAGACCGGATAATGCTGAAACTGCAAGTATAATAGTGCCTACGACCGCTTTACCGACGACTACTTTGAATTACGACCTTACCAAAATGGCCCCCGCTGAACCAAAGATAAAAACTACCACACAAGCGGTTACCATTAGCAGAAGCACAAAAACACCCCGTAAACAAAGTGAATCAGTAACTTATTCTAACGTATTCACGTCAGAAACAACTTTAACGACTCATCGATTAACATCTACAGCTAAACAAGCGACGGACGTGAGCAAAAGCCCCGAAGATTTCAACGAAGATCAACAAACGCCAAACGAACGGCTAATTTTATCCCAAAACGCTAGCAGGCAAGCGACTAGCATTCCCGTTTTTGTAAATGGCAATCAAAATCAGCCTACTCCAACCAATTCTATATCTTTGCAAATCGCTAATGCCAAAACGACAGTGGCTCCATCTACTCGGCTAAATGCTAATGCTAAAACCACAATCACATCTTCGTATTTTAATGTAACAACAAAGCAAACACCAACGATTAAGGTTAGCCCAAAAAATTACGATAAAGGCCAAGATAATGAAACAAATACGTTAAGGTCTTCCCCAAATCCTATTTTAAAATCAACAAGAATTCCCCCGATGCTAAATTACACCACACGTAAAGTTCCTAGCGTCACAACTAGTATGAAAAAAGAAGCGAAACCAACGCGTTCTTCTCATATTTCCGTACAAAATTCATCTTTAATTCCAAGTCTAGCAAGAAATACCACCCAACAAGCGATTAGTGTTAGCATTAGTCCTAAATTAGACCAAAGTACTCAAGCTAAATTGCTAAAAACATCGGTCACACCTACAATGGATGCCACCCCGCGGCCAAATCAAGCTACATCAGCGCTTTCAGATCTCGTAACCCAATCACCCGACCACAGAATGAACCAATTTATCAGCTTAAATCCTAGCATACCTACAATCAACTCGAAGACCACCCCTGTCCCGACTTTTACCCCCTTTTCGGCTAAATTGTGGACAGAAGAAGCGCCGCGAGCTAGCACGACGTCAAAGCTTCCCGCCTTAGCCACTTATCCGAGGGGGAAGCCAAGGATAACCAAGGGTAATTTCCAAATTATGAGCGTAAAAGCGGAAACAGATGCCATACTTCCCTGCGCAGCCAGCGGAGAACCCAAACCTTTCCTGTCGTGGACTAAAGTTTCAACCGGTACGTATGAGTCACCGCGTAGCTAGCTCGTAATTTAGCATTTAACAACTGGTGCATTCACAGCTTAGCCTTGGCGAATTGTGGCAGATTCAAGACATTTTTGTAATAGATTAGAAGTGATGTGGTGGGAAGATGCGATGGCAATGAACAGATGTGAGAGAGAAATTACAAGAGTGTTTTGCATTGATAATTAAAAAAAAAAAAAAAAAAAAGAATAAAATAAGAGACACTGCAATAGTTCTTTTTTATGTACGATTTTTTTTAGGGATTTTTCAAAATATAAAATACAATATACAGGGAGGGATTTTTCAATATAAAATACAATTTACAGGGATGTGTAATATCCAGGGCCAATATACATGTACAGTATAAACATTTTACCTTAAAGCAAAAACAAAAAGACAAAACAACAAACAAACCCACAGAATATGCTAATATATATGCTAATTATAATATGCTAATGTGCTACTAAAACATATATCAACCACTTGATCCCATCAATACATGAAATTGACTTGCTTAACTCTGCAAAATACATGTACATAGTCATATTACTGTACATAACATTATAATATACTGAGAGTCTATTTTGAAATTATTTTTAAGCCGTTATTTATTATCTTGTTTTATTGCATGTTTCCATTTTCCTACTGTTCTTGAATTCTGCGTTGCAGCACTGGAATTTTCCCACATCAGGACTAAGTATTATCTTAACGTATCTTATCTTAACTCACGGGGTCACCTCCAATGTCAAAGACAAGACACTGCAATAGTTTTAATAATTAATGTCATTATTTTAAATATTTGGGCTGAAATGATTAATAGTTTAAATGTATAAGCTTGAATATTCCACCATTTTCTGATCTCTGTTCGAATGTAGTTTCCTCATCACAAACAGGCCTGTAATTGTGTTTTGTTTCATTCACACATGTTTAACACACATGGAGCTGGTTGTGAGGTATTAATCGGTTCTTGTGTTACACCATGTTTACGACACGAAGCACGAAAGACGATTAAGCCAAAACTCCCACAAACAGCTCGCTCAAAACCACCCAAAAAGGGCAAAAATGGCTCAAGGTGTAGACTTAGGCTTAGACAAACTTTATTATTCGGACACAGGAGCTCACACATCACAATATAATAACAAAGAATGCAAAAAAATGGTAACAATAAATTCTAAATTAGCAAAAATAAGTCAAATCAGATGCAATTAAATAAACATATATGTACAAGTCAAAATTAAATAGAAAAATAAGTAATAAAAAACTAAATTTCAGCTTTATTCAAGGACCTGTTAATCTGAAAATCATGACTTCACAAGGTGGAACAGAGCGTTTTGAACAATTAAATAAACATATATGTACAAATCAAAATTAAATCAAAAAATAAGTAATAAAAAACTAAATTTCAGCTTTATTCATGGACCCGTTAATGAAAAGTACCACTTCATGACATCACAAGGTGGAACAGAGCTTTTTGAGCTTTGGAGATGAAGACAGACTAATAAAAAAGGGTTACTCAAGTTATTTTTCGTTCTGTTTTGCAGGTATGAGTATCCCTCAGAACACCAGACTGCAGCGGTACGAAGTGCACAAAAACGGGACTCTCATCGTTCGAAACATCCAGCCGATGGACGGAGGAGAATATCTCTGCACCGTTCAAAACCAGTACGGCTCGGACGAGATGCTAACCAACCTCGTGGTGCTTTCCCAACACCCGAAAATCCTCCAACCACGACACCGCGACGTCTCGGTGAACTTGGGATCCAGCGTGGACTTGGATTGCCAAGTCGAAGGGCATCCGAAACCCCGAGTGACGTGGGTGCTGCCGAACCACGCCCAGATAGCCGCTACGCCTTTCGGGTTAGCTTCAAACCGCGTTAGGATTTTGCAAAACGGCACTTTGCGAATCGTCCAAGCCGCTTTTTCAGACCGAGGGATTTACAAATGCGTGGGTAGCAGCACGGCGGGAGCGGACACGGTTTCCATAAGGCTGTACGTTTCGTCTTTACCGCCGATTTTTCAGCAAATTCCGATCGAAAACGTCACTGCGAGCGAAAATGGCGCCGTCTACTTGGATTGCACTGCTAGCGGATCGCCCCCACCAACGATACGATGGATTACGCCAGACAGCATCCAGCTAGCATCTTCGCAATACTTAAGCGGACGGAATTTAAAGGTTTTTCCGAACGGCACGCTCCTAATCGAAAGTTTAACCCAAGGAAACGCGGGGAAATACGAATGTTTGGCTAGTAACGTGATGGGGACTAGCAAGAGGATGGTGAACGTGTTCGTGAAGAGTAGGACGCAAATGGCCAAATCTAGCATCGCGATGGCGTCGCCGAGGTTGACGCGAGTGGTTTACGGAGGGAAGCTGAAGCTGGACTGCGTCGCCAGAGGGGATCCGGAGCCGAGAGTGATCTGGAGGATGCCGTCCAAGAAACTCGTGGACGCACAATACAGGTAAGAAAAACTAAACGAACGAAATTTACGCCAAAAAATAAAAATGGAGTCCGCCGCTTAATCCGACATCCGTTCATCACGACATGTCTCTGTTTAGAAATGCCAGTTTTCCGACGCTTTTTAGTCAATTTATCGCAGATTATTCTCTATCGTAGCGTGTAATCGGGTATTAAACCATCGGGCTAAACCCAATTTGTGACACACTGAGGATCAGATCAGCTACACCACTTAAACGCTACTTCATTCTACGCTTAGCAAAATGTTCAAAAACCTGCTTCAGCTTCTGCAATTCGCCGCTCTAGCCTAAAGAACAAGCGGACGATCGCAATATTCATCTCGGAAAAGCGGAGCGTTTGAAAAATAGTGAAGTGCAGCAACTCTGACAATGGAAAAAAAAAAAAGTTTAAGCGGCGGGACACTTGAAAAATAATGTTTATCCAATAAGTCCGACAATTAGACGTCAAAATGTCTAAACAGCAGCATGGAACCAAAACTTCTCACAAAGTTCAGCGTCTTAGAGCGTCTCGATAAGCAAAAGTGAAGCCATTTTTCACTTTTGAGGTGTGATTAAAAGGCCTTTAAACCGAAAGATGAATATGACAAGTTTGTGGAGCTGATCCCAAACAAATAATGAGAAGGTTCAGCTTTTGTGGTTTATAAATTCGGAGATTTCTTCCAAATTACTATTAAAAAAACTATTTGAATGTGTTTTTTATATATATGCGTCTATATTTGTCTATAGTATCGACGAGTACAAATAAAGGAGCCTAATCAAACCTTTAATTACCGCTTTATATTTTATGTTTCAGTTTCGACCCGAGAATCCAAGTCCACCCCAACGGCTCTTTGACCGTCCACTCCGTCACCGAAAAAGACGGCGGCGAGTATCTGTGCGTCGCGCGAAACAAGATGGGCGACGATTACGTGGTTCTGGGGGTGGAGGTCTTGAGGAAACCGGCGAAAATCGAGCAGAAGAAGCCGCGGTCGAGCCAGGAGGTGGTCTACGGGGGGGACCTTAAGGTGGACTGCGTGGCGTCCGGACTTCCAAACCCGGAGATCAGCTGGGCCCTGCCGGACGGGACCATGGTCAACCACGAGAAGCAGCGAGACCGAGCCGGGCGCAGCCGAAGGTACTTTTTTGTTTTATTATTCAAAACACTTTCCGTCTGCCTGATAATCAATTTAAAAAGAACGCATCATCTCAAAGCAAAATGACTTCCTTCTGCGCTGTAATTTCTTTTTCTTATAATAACAGTGATAATGGGAACGATTTTTATTTTGCTTTTCAAGTTTCATAAGATTTTAGGATGTGAGGCAAGAGACTTTAACGTGAAATATCCGAAAAGCAAATCCACAAATGCTGAATCTGATCATTTCTATGCATGACTAGACCCAAGGACTCGCCGTATCCCAAAGCAAATCTGCATTTTTACAGTATTTATTTTAGCTGCGCTCATATTATCCTATAGAATGTAACGCCGCTCTAGCTGCTTAAGAGAATTACTTTCACGTTTTTGTATTAAATGTGTCATTTTCTGGTGCAGGATTCGCCATCTGCTCGGATCTGTGCCTAGAATTTTTCACGACGGTGCATTTAATTCTTAGAAAAGCGCTCAAAAGCATCACCTGCACGTCTCGATCTGTGCTCAACAACATATTTTTGGTTTTTAGCTAAATATTTGACGCCAGTTTCACTTTGCCGTTGGAATTGTCGATTAACTGAACAAAACGTAACGCCGCAATGAGACGGAGATGGAAAAAAAACTGGTAAATTTTTTCATTTTTCTGAAATTTTGTCCAACTTTGTCCGACGGAACAAACGTCTTCCTGCTTTGTGCGATTTTCCAGGTGTTTTTATCGCTAAAAAAATGCGTTACTGTGAACTTTAAGCCGTGTTAAAACGTTGTTACCTCCTCAAAAACCGAGCTGGAGTTGCGTTTTCTTTCTTTCATTATTCGTCCGTCCACATCGCCAAACCTCAAAATGCACAAAGTGGTCGTTTTCGAGTTAACGGCTCCTTTTAGATTTGGTTCAGTTGAGATCGGGGCAGTTCCGGCAGCTGAAATGATCCAAACGATTCTAGGGAAGGTGTTTGGAGTTTAAAAAAAAAGCACTGGAGCACTTCCTGTTATGACATCACAAGGTGGAACAGGGTGTTTTCAGTTTAAACGAAGCCAAAATGCGTGCGCGAATGAAACTAAAACACAGCTCCAGGTCTGTTCGTGATGAGGAAACATCAGAAAATAGACTCATATGGAACCTTTACACCTTAAGTTTCTTTATTGTTTGATTTTTTTTGTTTTTTCCGATACCAAACTCTGAACTTTCTGTGATTCTCTCTGGTATTCACTTCTTGTTTCTTGCCATTACTTTGCGGCGAAATCCTCGACCCTTTCCACAATACGTTTAATTCGTCATTTATCCATTATATCAAAGCTAAAGTAACCCTTTAGAAAATGCGCCGCAAGGTCGACATTTTTCAAAAAGCGCTTTTATTCTCTAGACTCGCATTTATTTTCAGAGGTTTTTTCATTTTATCGCTTAGAAGAAATCCAAGTTATGTAAGGCCATGTTAGATAAAGGGTGCAGAGTGTCTCTTGAAATTCTTGATCCGATTAAGTCCATACATCAGAGACACGAGAGCAACCTTGGAGAAGCAAAAACACAGAGTGGAGTTTAATAGAGATCTCCCTCTTTGGCCTGTTGCTGCAGTTTTGGTGCACGAGGGGGTAATGCATGAAGAGATACACAAATAATTGAGTTATCTTTTACTGTTACTTGGGACTTGGCCTCAAATGAAGAAAGTTAAAGGCCCCGAGCTGCTTTTTTTTCCCATGTATTTGAGTAAAACGTCTCTTGTCCAAGCACAGATGTCTTATACAAGCAGCTCTTGTCAAATTGTGCAGGGCTGGAGTCTTTCACAAACCTCGATACAAAGGCCACGATACGATACAGACATCAGCACAATGAGCTTACGGTTCAATACGATACAGTTCAAATCAATCTGATACGATTCAGTAAGAAATAAAGGCTAAATCGTGACGCTAAAAGACTTTATTAAACCTCTTCTTGTTCCTCTTTATTAAACCTCTCATTTTACTCATCAAAACAGTGAAAACGTCAAATGTGTCGCATAAAAGAGTTTCCTTCCTCTAAACAAGCAACAAAACTGTAGAGCTGTAACAAAATAATTCAGTTAAACGTCAAAAAATACTGTTGGTGATATATCGATACAGCAGAACACGATATCGAAACGGTATCGTCACATTAAACGATACGATATATCGGGATTTCAGTATTTTTGCACTCCCCTAGTCACAGGGCAAGGCAATACACTTGCACCTTATTTCAAAATACTTGCAGCTCATTACAGGCAGTTTAATGAATGATATTTAAAGGTGCACTATGTAACTTTTTTTTCCTGCTTATTTCAATGGAAACGTTTTCACATGTACTAAAATTTTCCTACAATAAGGCATTAACTTAACTTTCCAAAGAGATAAGCATCCTACAGCTTTACTCAACGACATTCATACCATACTCCATACAACAACCACCTTTATGGAACAGATAATACTCCCTACAACTGTACAATAACTAATAATAATAATACATTATGTCTATTAGGCACTTTTCTGGAGACTTATAGTCGCTTTACAACAACATAAAGAAGTTAAATTGTATTAAAACATACAGTTAAAACTCACCCTTATATGACAGATAAT
>KN492227.1:5330-22559 GCA_000787155.1 Scartelaos histophorus
ATCCGAAAATTATAGATCGATTGCTTCTGTCTTGGCATCTTGGATCATTGATGCAAATTTTACACTGTAAATTAGAGGGCTTATATTATTTTTAAATTGTTTAGAATTCAGAATAGAATTCAGAATAAACATGATACATGATAAGTGAAAAATTCAACAGTATTTAAAATTCAAAATCTGATTAAACAAATTATCTTCCATATAACATTATTTAACTCTAAATGTGAGATCGGTTTAGACTTTGTGTTTTAGTATTTGCCGATTCCTGATATCAGCCGATACGAGAGCAGAGACTGAAAAAAAAAAAAATTTCCTTTTAACACAAACAGTGTATTGCTAAAAAGTGCTTTATAACTGTTATTTACCATTTAGTCAATACAGAACAACTAAAAAAAAAAACTGTTTGATATTGATGAGACATTTTGGGCCAACATTTACCGGTAAATTGTCTCATTACACCAATTAATAGACCAAAATGGGACAGAGGATGAAATAGAGGTTGAAATATGGTGTATGATTAAAGGCTTCTAGTTTTAAAGACTCTATAGTCCAGCTAATTATTACGGTTATCAAATTACAATCACTTTCATAGTTGACTAGTCATGATTATTCTGAATAATAGCTGCGGCTCTACTGTCAAATGCAAATGTCTCGGCCTGGTGTGCGGCTCAGAAGGTATATTAACCAATGAAAGAAACAATAGAACAATGTGTGACCTCTTCTTTGGAACCAACGCAAATTCTTTCACTATATTAATGGAAATTGACAGAATTATTGAGTTATATGTGTGTGAATCTGCCTGTTGTTGTCATGTGGTCGTACACTGGGCCACGAGATGAATTTAATGTAACTGTGGACTCAGTCTGAAGCAGAATTCAAGTCTGTAAATTTCAGTTTGGAGATTTCTCATAAAAAATTGTGAAATTATATACATTAAAATCCCTTTCCTTTCATCCAGCTGATTTTATAAGTGGATGGATAACGTACAGTCCTTATGGTGGAGGGTCTATGGAAGTATAAATGTGCCGTAAGTTTTGAATTTAGAATATTTCACGATGAATGAAATAACTAAATAATACAACTTTTTAACTCATATAAAAAACTGTTGAAATGGAAATAAATGGAAAAAGAAAAGCATTAACATGTGATAGGTGGGTATGATTTTACATGACTTTTCAGCAGCTTTAATTCACACTGATAAAATTCAAGTTGAGAAATTCAAGTTGCCAAATTCAGATTTAAAAAAAATCAAGTTGAGAAATTAAAGTTAAGAAATTCAGATGGAAAACATTTATTTCGCTGCACATTTTGTTACTATGGAAACTTGCTAACATCAGGGGGTGCCATGCTCATAGAGGCCAAAAAAGCAGAAGAAGTCGTTTTTAAAATGACTGTTTCTTATTATTTACTGGTTTATTTTTTCATAGCTTTGGCAACTTGTTTGTTTTCTTTATCAGAATTTCTCAACTTGGCAACTTGTTTTTTCTTTATCAGAATTTCTCAACTTGAATTTTTTTTTTATCTGAATTTCCCAACTTGAATTTTGTCAGTCTGAATTTTAAATGCTGAAAAGTCATGAAACATTATAGCATTTTGTTAAACCATAAAGTTAAGATTAAAACTCTGCTTTTCTTTCTTGGAATTCTGTCGTTGTTTAATATGGTTTGACATTATAAGTACTTTTACTCCGGCCTAAACCCGTTCGGTCGTGATCTATGGAGTTGTGGTCTGTGTTTTGTTAAGTTTAGTTTTCTAGGGCTGCAAAATGAATGAATAAACTACTATTGCTACTATTACTAAAAAGATTAAAAGGCCGTTTAAGGTCAGCCAAGAACTGAAAAGAGGGAGGCATTCTTTATGTTAATTCCTGTCTTGAATGTTACTGCAACGATGTAGTTTAAAAAATTACATATTACATTATTCTGCCTAAAATGTTCCACAGTAGGACATTAAACAGCTCTACCTTACATTTATTCAATTACAGGTGGGTTTATAGCTCAAAAATACTTAGAACAAGGCATTCTGACTGTGAGCGGGGTCGCCTCTCCACAGATCTGACCTGCAACTTGGTCTGATTTGGTCTAGATACAGTGAAACATTCCAGACGACATAATAACTTAATCATTTGACACAACGTCCACCAGAAAAGTTACACAATGCAGCTTTAATATGTGTCTACTTATGTGCATTTCATAATAATTTTCATTTTTAGAGGTTTTATTCACCTACATATTAAGTCATATTAAACTATTTACTGAAATTTCCCCTTTGTGGGACAAATATGCGGTATCAGGAATCCCACGTGTTTAAGAATTTGCGCAATCGTTTTGGGTTGATTTGGATAAACTAAAGTGAACTATACACAGAAAGACTCTCTGAACTCTGTGCTGTGAGGCAATGTTACGACATTTTAAACTGTATAACCCATTTACAAAGTTTTAAGTCAAAATAAGTGACAATGTTAAGTCTTTCTTGAGTATTAAAATTTGGGGAAAATGGTGTAACAGGAAAATGAGCCTAAATAAAAGACTTAAATGTTTTTTGATTCATTTATTTGACATTTGTTGGTGCTACACATTTCCTGGATGACACAGATCACTAGCCCACTGTGGGTGATGTGATTTGGCACCACTCCAGTCTAAAAATAGAAATAACATTCAAATGCACAATTTAATAGACGTACAGATAATAATTGTAACAGCCAACGCTACGGATGTGATTAAAATAAAGACGAACTGTTGTCCATCTATCAGGTTTCAGAATAGTGAGAAATGTGGACAGTTGAACAGTTGTGGACAAATGAAACAAAATGATGCAGATTTCGAGACAACCAGGAATAAAGTATTAAAATAACTGGACTTTTTGAAGCCAATGTATATTTTATTTCAGATGTTTCAGGCATTATATCTCAAATCATTATATCTTTTGTATCTTCATAATAATAATAAAAAAAAGCATAAATTAATTATATTTTGAGTCGTGAAAAGTCCTCAAGATGCCTCCTATGACATGAAACTGAAACCCACAAATAGCAGCACTCAAACTTTCAGGCTCCAGTCTTTTCCGAGCACAAGCAGGACCAGGACAACACTAGACCAGGACTAAACCAGGGCTGTACCAGGTCTAAAAAGAGGACTAATAATAGCATAGACTCCAAAAACCAAATCTTAACCAGGACAAGCCCACCACAAAGATCAAAAGTGGTATTCTAATTCTGTTTATTCACAGTCCACTCTTGAATCAGAAGTGACATTACACTCACACACACTGTTAAAACCTCTGTATTTTTTTGCACAAATGCAGAAATCCTATTAATAAGCCTTTTTAATCAGATTCTGCAGTGCCTATGCAACAGTAGGCCCCAACTGTATCCTTTGAATCACGCATCGGTGCCAGTGCCACAGATATAACGCATTTTTACGCATTTTTACGCATATTCACGGGTCGTAAACGGGTGCAAACGTGCCTTGACATGTGACAGGAGGTTGTAGGTCTCCATGGACAGCAGGGTTAGCCGATGTTAGCCCCAAACGCTAGCTGAGATACACTATGAACCACCATGGACTTGTCATTTAGCTGTTTGGCATTATCCTCACGTATCCCTAGCTGTGGTTAGGAGTCAGCGGGCTAGCGTTGCTTGTCACTCGGCTCTGCTGCTGCTGCTGCTGCTGCTCCCCCGTCCCCCCTCTTTCCACTGCACGACTAGGATGCAAACAGCAGCCCTACAAATTAGTAAGGGCTGCTCAAACAACCCGAACGCACACGCCACGACGCAGCGCTGTGCCAACCTCATTACGCGCAATAACCAAAAGAATTGCGCTATTAACATATGCCACTTAAAAACCACACATGTACCGCTCGGGTGCAGTGGATTCCCGTGGAAAGGGGGGGAGAAAATGGTTGCTAACAGACTGGAGGCGACCTCAATATAGTGTCCACTATTTCGGATCTGCAAAGGGATCATGAATAATGCAGGCTTGGTAATGGTACATAGCAAGAAAATAGGTATAACGCTCCGTGTGGTCAACCTGAAAGCGAATCGCGATCTAGTTTCGGAAATCACGGCCTTAAATTTCAAAATAAAACATAGATTTTGGTTAAACACTCAACCCACGTCCAGATGTGAGCTTGCTAATTTTGAAAAGACGTGAATATATCCTGTATCGCTTATAATTCACTGGTTAAACCTCTATTTTCTGTCATGTAGCAATCAAATAACGCGTAAATCGTGATATGTTGGCATGCATTGGTACATAAAAGGTGCACATTTTGCAGCTTTGTCCTTTTTGGGCCGCAATTAGGCCGTTTAGGGGCAAAAATCCACATCTGTGCCACCTGTGTAAAGCAGCTAACACCGACGAATGACAGCCAATGGAACCGGTTAGCATCGTGTGGCTAACCGAGGCTAGCTCTGCAGCGAAGCCAGCTCGGCTCCTGACAGCGTACGTGCACGGCAATCCGACCACAAAAACGGCGACAAAATGCATACATGGCGTTAATGGTGCCGTATTTTAGTGTTGTGTGGCGCTTACCTGTCAGGATTCCCACACGGGTCTGATGGTCGTGGTTTGTGAGCACCATTCCGTCTGACGCCATGTTTACTCCCTCGGTCTGTACGTCAGGGCTACTGCACCTCTGGAGCGAGCCTGCGTGCGAGTGTGTGCGCATCCCGTGTCCTTTTTCAGTGGGAATGTCCTCCGATTAATGTTTTAGACTGCCCCCGAAAATAAATATAGGCTACCTGTGCGCAGAGGCGAGACTAGAGAGCCGCGCGTAAAGAGGGAAAGTGAGGCAAGGGCACCCAGACCAGTAGGCTGCGGGATCTCAAGGAGCGTGTGTGCATCCCGTGTCCTTTTTCAGTGGGAATGTCCTCCTATTAATGCCTCAGACTGCCCCCCAAAATATATAGGCTACCTGTGGAGAGGCGAGACTAGAGAGCCGTGCGTAAAGAAGCGCCAAACAGAGGCAAGGGCACACGGTAGGCTACAGGTTTCCAAGTAGGTTTCTTCCAATTCATTTGCACAGGTAGGATGCTTACAGCAAGGTAGAGAATATGTGGCCAAGGTGCTTCCCAAAGTCTAATTTTCATAATATTTTCTCATAATTTAAAAACATTCTGGGCTTAAAATTACCTGATATTTGGTAAAGTTATAACCAGTGTTAAAAAGATGCCTTATAGAAAAGATTGAAGACATTAATTTGTATTTTAGTCAATATTTATTTAAGGGTTGGGGACTTTTTCAAAACGATCTATGGTGACCTTGCACAGTATTTTCTCCCCTATAATAAACTCCCTGGACAGTAGATTTATATAATACATGTATATAATAAAAAACTATATAATTACTTAAAGCTGCACTGCGTAACCTTTCTGGTGGAGGCTCTGCTACCTTCTTGTCTCCATGTTAATGTTCCATAGTATGAAATTAAACATATACGGCTACGATTTATTCATTATGAGTGTTTTTGTGGCTCAAAAATACATTAATTCCTTCTATGAATAGGGCAACGTAGATCTGAAATGAGTGTGAGTGTACAGAAAAATGCTTTATAAAAATGATCTATTATATGTTAATTAATTTATTATTATTATTAAATGTAATGTAACGTTGTGCTGTAACCTGTGTGTCTCCCTCGTGATAGATGGGTTTAATCTATACAGTCGAACATTCTAGATAAATCAATAACTTTTCTAGGGAGACAAGTAGGAGGCGAATAGATTAGAAATGTTACGCACTGCGCCTTTATTATTTTTTATATGGCTTCAGTAAAATAAAACAATAATGGAAGATCTCGAAATGGAGGCAAAAGCAAATTAGAAATACAAGCGGCTTATAGTGACATTGCACACAAAAAGGCTATAATACAATATTTCATCATACATTTAGTTGCTATAAACAAATCTATAGAGAGAAATACTGAATAACCCTTGATAAAGTACAGTCCTTTACCATTTAGTTATGTTACTTTTGTTTTATCCATATATATAAACATGCTATTACAACTACCCTATTATTTTGGGCTCAGTCTTATTGGACACACTCTCACTATACAGGAAAAGTGTTCACGTTACAATGGATGACACAGACTTTCTATTGTTTTCAAGGCAACTTCCATCAAACATTAACTTTTTATGAGGGGCAAGTCAGTTAAAAGTCATTATTGAGATTATTTTAGGTCATGTGATTTATCAAGTGCCGAACTCTGAAATTACTGGAAAACTCCGTAGACAGACATATGACCCGTGATGAGAAGAACCCTTGAAAATGTATTTAGTTACAGAATCCTGAATATCTGCAATATCTGGTCTCATCAAAGTAGTGTATTCTGAATAGTTATTGCATTTAAATTATAGTGTAAAAACGCAACATACGCTGTAAACCCCAACACTCAAATTAATCAAAAATAATGATTTCCATTTAATAAAAAAAAATGTTAGGTGCTTTGCTTAATTATAATTTTAAATTTTTACATGCATCTATCAGATTTTCTAGGCATTCAATTCATTATTTTAATTATTTTTAGCCTAAATGTTTTGATTAAGTGTTACTATTTTTTATTTTATTTTTATTATTTTATTTTGTATTTATTTTTGGGGTTTTTTATTTCTTTTCTAATTATTTCATGAAAAAAAATATTTTTAATTAACTACTAAATGCAATTAAAATGTTTGTGTGACACAGTTATATTTTTAAATTTACAGAAATTTCAAAAATTGAGACTATAAACTTAAAAAAAGTTAGGCAACCGTTTAATTCCAATTTTTTTATTACTGCTTAATTGTTTGGGTTTGCAGTGTAGGATTAAAAATGGCTTTATGTTTGTTTGACCTTTTGTTCTGCATTTATTTATCACTAATTGGAGATGGAAAAATCACCATGTTTTCTATTTTTCTTTCTAATATAAAACATTTTGAAGCCTAAATCTTATAATCAAGCTCACAAATATATTCCTTTGATTTTGGTAAAGGAGCTGTACACACAAATTTGTCTGATCTGACCAAGATTTTAAAACGTATATCAGGTTATTCATCTTGTTTTCAGATTTATTATGTACTTACTAGTTCTGAGACTGCTTAATTCTAGTCTAGAGGTAGTTTATTTTAAGATAACTTGTCAAGAAAACTTATCTTGCTGCATGGACAGATAATTTCACTACTTTTACGTGACTTTCTGATAGATTTAAGTGTTTATATCTTAAATTTTGGCCAAGTTTTTTTGCAGTGCACTCTGAAAACCACCAAATTAAAGAGTAACTGTACCAGAAAACAGTTCACGAATTCAGTTACTTCCCAACACAGCACATGACAGATAAAGCCCTGAAACTGATAACAATTTCAGTTGTTGAGTCTCTGTGCTGTTTTTAAAAGCATGTGACCATTTTCTGCTCCATATCTAACCAGAAATGTGAAAAACTTCTAGTGTTAAGCACCAAGAACCAGCAAAATACCAAGTGTGAGACATTATTATAATTTACTTAAAATGTACTGTAACTAGATATAATGTCATGTAGCTTTATAGAGATATTACCCGCTTTATGTTCCACAGTATGGCATTAAACCTGTCTGTTTTGAGATTAAAGGTTCACATTTCTAATGTCTAGAATGTTCCATAATATCAATTAAACCTATTTAGATATGCAGGTTACAGCATTATGCTACACAGCAAAAACTGGAGTGTTAAAATTAACTCTCACAGAATCAATTTTAACATTTTCTTAGGGTTTATACAAGTCCAATCTGTTCTAGAGTTAATTTAATATTTTTGGAAATGTTAATTAAGTAACACTAGGCCAAAGTTCCCGTTTAAACCCAAAATTAAGAGTTATATTAATGTTATAAGAGTAAATGGATAACACCTTGTATAGTTATCCTGATTTAGCTAAACAACTCACAAAGATGTTTTATTTCTACACTTTATTTTAGTTAATTTAAAATGAAATTATGTACAAAACTGATTCAAACTGGTCTTATCTCACAGGAGTTTGAAGTGGTGGGTGGAAGGTGCCAAATTAACACTAAGGGAAGTTGAATTAACCCTAGGGAAAGTTTAATTAATTTCAACCATATCAAACCCCCATTTAACTTTGAAATTGTTAAAATCACATCTCTGAAAGATTTCACCCTGAAATTTTGAACTTTCCAGTTTTTAATGTATGTACATTACAGTTCAGATCTGTGGAGAATCACCCCTATTCACAGAAGGAGTTATTGTATTTCTGCGCAAAAGAACCACAATGAATAAATGCCAGAAGGATGTGTTTAAAGTCATACTACGGAACATTTTAGGAAAAGCAATAACATCTCCATGGAGACAAACAGGTAGCGGTAGCAGTGTGAATTTAAGCAACAAGCGCTTTTAATGCCACAACAGCAAAATCGTGCAGCACTGAACAGGATTGCCTCTCCACAGATTTGACCTGTAACTAGGCCTGGTGGCGTCACTTTCTTGTTTCCATGGAGATAGACAAGTTAAATGCCCTAATGTGCTGTGGGACATTTGATGGAGACAAGCGGGTGGCGAATCTAACCAGAAAAGTTGCGTAGTTCCGTCAATTCAACGTCCTTGTATTCGCCTTTTTCCCTTTCTAATACTGTATTTCTAAATGTTATTCTCCATTATAAACTATTTTAATTGTTGTTACGTCTTGCTCTTCTTCTTTCTGCCTCTCTTCTTTATCATTTCCTGTTCTGAAGAGGCTGGAGTTGACGGTGAGGACCCACTCGGCGATCCTCTCCTCTGTGTAATACTCATCACCGTCCTCCCTCAGCCTGCTGTCCAACCAACTTTTGTCTTCAGACTCCGTTTCAATGGCCGACTCGCTGGAGCAGAAATCTCTTTGTCGCTCGGCTCGGCGAAGACTGGCATCGTGTGTAACCCTGTCTGGCATTGCAGTCCCGTTGGCATTGGCACCCGCCTGATTCGCGTCATCTTCCCTTTGTCGCGCTAAAGGCTCTAGAGTTAGCGTCACGGGCGACTGGGTATCAAATGTTCGTTTAATCTGTTCTCCATGATTCATTGGATACTGGATTTCCGCTTTGTTTTCTACTTCGTGGCAAACACTGATTTTCTTATTGGAATTCTGACAAGTTTTTCTGTAAGAGGCGTTCACTGGCGCTTTTTCTATCATGGCTGAATTGGCGTTATGTTCTTTCAAAATATTCATATTCGTTTTGAAAAGCGATTTAGCTGTAAGGCTTTCCACAGCATTGCTAGACAAACTTCTCGACCTGTTAATGGGTGGTAAAGGAACTCTTGTAAGGCCTAGTTTCGATACACTGATATGTTTTCTGGATTTTGACAGGACTTGTGAAGGCTTTCCTTGAAAATTATACAGCGCTAACGTCTTGATGCTAGCAATATTTGGTCTGAAGATCTCCGTGTAGTTACAGCTCCTCTCAGTGAAGCTCCATCTTCCAGTTCTTCTGCTCCATTCTTGTCGAGGAATTGAATTTTTCATAACTGTGGCATCCTTGTCAAACATGAAGTGAGCCAGTACGACTTTCCCTTATTCTTTTATTTTCTAAAAACAGGTCAAAATCTGGAGAAGGGTCCCCCGGTGCTGGACTCCTGACAATGAAGGATGGGTCAAATGCAGAGGACAAATTTTCTTCCGCTTTTCATAGCTCCACACAATCCATTTAAGTGCACAAATCCGTATGACTAAAATAAATAAAACATAAAATCCTCCAGCTTGATGAAGATCCCAGCTCAAGATTGGGAGAAATAAGTATGGGTCAAATGCAGGGTAGAGATTTTCCTACTTTTGTCATGTTATCCAGTTTGTTGAGGCACAGAGTGAAGTCCTCACAGCTTGAAACAGCTTCTACCCAACAGCTTTGATGAATGGGTCAAATGCAGAAGGTGAATTTCTCTACTTTTCTTAACTCCTACATCTTTCTCCTGTCTCAGGGTCAGTCAATTGTTCCACTATGTTTTTTTTATATCTTCAATTCTTTTGACTTAGAAAGGTCCCCACTGATCCTTGATCCCAGTGGGTCAAATGCACTGGTCAAATGTCACTGTATTTCATAGCTCTTACACCATTCTCTTTTAGGCCTGCCAGCAGCTCACATTTGTATTGATTTCTTCAGTCTTTTGACCAAAAACATGTCTTAAAGTCTAGAAAATTCCCCACTGCTCGAGACAGGTTTTACTCAATTGCATTGGGTCAAATGCAAAGGACAATTTTCTCACCTTTTCATAGCTCCACTTTAGTCATTTTCTCCCTTAATCCGGCTGGGTCGCGGGGGCAGCACGCTGCCCATTAACACTATGCACCAGACCGCATTGGGTCAAATGCAAAGGACAATTTTCTCACCTTTTCATAGCTCCACTTTAGTCTTTTATGTCAGATCAGCCCATGATTCCACTTCAAATATTATGTCAGTTTTCAGTCTTTTGATCAAAATCCCAGCTCAAGGTCCTTCATCCACATGACAGTGAAGTATGGGTCAAATGCAGAAGACGAATGTTTGTACTTTTCCTAGTTCCTGCATCCTTTTCCTCTATTTTTCCTATGATTCCAGTTCGAATTTCAGGTTCAAAATTGGGAGAAGGGTCTCCACTGCTTCTTCACCCCAGTCACACTGAAGTATGGGTCAAATGCATAGGATGAATGTTTGTTGCGTCCTTTTCCTCTGTTAGGTCAGCCAATGATTCCACTTTAAATATTCTGTCAACTTTCAGTCTTTTGATCAAAATCCCAGCTCAAGATTCTTCATCCATGTGACAGTGAAAAATGGGTCAAATGCAGAAGCTGAAGACAACTGTTTTTACTTTTCCTCTTTCCTGCGTCCTTTTCCTCTGTTACGTCTGCCAATGATTCCACTTCGAATTTTTGTATCTTCAACCTTTTGCCCAAAAATACAGGTTCAAAATATGGAAAAGGGTCCCCACTGCTTCTTCACCCCAGTCACACTGAAGAATGGGTCAAATGCAAACAACTTTTCATAGCTCAACTGTTTTTACTTTTCCTCTTTCCTGCGTCCTTTTCCTCTGTTAGGTCACCCAATGATTCCGCTCCAATTTTTTCTTCTTTTGACCAAAATCCGGGCTCAAGATCTCCAGAAGGATCCCCACTGCTTCTTCTCCTCGGTAGCGCTGAAGAATGGGTCAAACGCAGAGGCCGTTTGACCCCTGCATGTCCCGTCTCTTGTCACTCGTCAAATGCACACCGGACTTTCTTATGGCGTGCTCAAGTCCCTCTGGCCCCGCCCCCAGACACAGAAACGCAGTCACTCGATCTGTAACTGAAGCCCTGTCTGTGAGGACCTCTTTCACAGTTGATGAAGAGCCGTCTTTTTACTGAAGGGTTTGGTTCTTACGGATTCTCATCTCAACTGTCACTGATCTTTGACTCCTGAAAATAAAATAAAACATTTAAAATGAAGCGTTAACCATTACTGAGCATCATACGAGACTGCAAAGATACATGATTAGTGCTGCAGTTACATTAGAAAAAGGAAAATGGGTGTTATTTTATTTTGCATGGGTCAAAATTCAAACAAATGGAACCAAATGACTCCAACAATACAAACAGAAAAAGGAATAAATTAATTAAAAAGGAAATAAAAACAATAATATCCATAAAGTAGATTTTATAGGTAACTTTTCTGGACAGTAGTGGACTTTTCTCCTGACTTCATGGAGCTACCATTGGGTTGTCTGGAAGGTTTCGCCACTAAGCAGGTCAGATCTGTGGAGAGGCGAGCCTGTTTGCAGTAAAAATGCACATCTTTCGAGGTATTAGTTTTATTTAGTGGTGAAACCTTCCAGGCAAACCAATGATAGCTCCACGGAGACAGGCAGAAAAGTCCACTACTGTCTAGAAAAGTTACCTATAAAATGTACTTTATGGATATTATTCTTTATTTCCTTTTTAATTTATTTATTCCTTTCTCTGTTTGTATTGTTGGAGTCATTTGGTTCCATTTGTTTGAATTTTGACCCATGCAAAATAAAATAACTATCAATGTAACTGTGCAGCACTAATCATGTATCTTTGCAGTCTCATATGATGGTCAATAATGGTTCATTTTAAACGTTTTATTTTATTTTCAGGCCAGAGTCAAAGATCAGTGACAGTTGAGATGAGAACCCGTAAGTTATTTAGTGTGAAACCTTCCAGGCAAAGCAATATCTCCACAGTAGACAAGCAGGTGGCAGATCCCTCACCTGTAAAGTTACATTTTGCGTTGTTAAATCCATAAATAAAGTAGTTTAAACAGTTATTTTGGGGTTGTAATTCATCGTAATATTCCTCAAGACTCAATGAAAGCCACGAGTCAAATGTACCAATGGCAAATTCACTAAAGCGTGAGTAAAACTTCCACAATTTCAACAGTATTCAGTTTAAATATATCGTGTTAATACTGTATTTTTATGGAGCTGCCCGTGTGCCTCGTGTTTATTTGTTTAGATGTGCGTCATATCACTTTGTCAGTGTCAGAGTTGAGCTATAGAGTTGCAGAGGCCTGTGTCACTGAACACCAGCTCCAGCCGTCTGAAGATCTGGTCACGCTGAGCTCATTTGTTCCGGTGATTGACAAGTCTCACCAAAATCACTATGGCAGGAGTAATACCTCATGTCACGTCATTTAAAGCGCCTATATCCAAATTTGGACTTAGAAACACATTTTTTCCTGAAACCTTTAAGCATGATTTCAACAAAATAATGGGACTTTCTTATAGTTTTATTCGTCAAATATTCATGCCCATGCACAATAAAATGCCCCAGAATTCAATATGGCTGCTGAGGAATAGTTATGAAGTATAATTTTCAACTCCAAAAATACTCAAACTCAGATGAGGAATTTTACTTTTTTTTTGTAAAATGTTAAATATAATGATCTTAACTGCGCTTAAGTAAAATGAATAGTCCAATCTGCCATAGCGTTTGTAATAATGTAATGTGAGAATTCCAATAACTAACTAATTAATGCTGCGTAATACTGTATAAATAAAATGTTAAATACCAAAAAAATACAATCCATCAGTTTAAATACTGTTCCACCTTAACTGTAGCTTTAAACTGTGTGTTTTAATAGTAGGTAACGTGTTTATGAGTGTCCAGAAAGGGGCCTAATAAATAAAATATATTATTATTATTATCACTATAATGCACAAGTACAACAGCCAAATCAGTGTTTTATATTAAATACATAAACATATACAAATGTTCAGCTGCTGTGGGTAGATTATAATATTTAGCGTAATTGAAAACACTGAAATAACTGATTTTTTGAACATTTGCAGACAGTGAACAGGCTTTTCCTATTTACAAGTGAGACGTTTCAACCTGTAGATGTGGTATAACTTCATATTGTAGTTTCATTTGTTTTAATACGAGGAGTTATAGAAATGATCGTATTCACAATTTAACATTTAAGTTGAATTCTGGATTTTTTCATGGCAAAGTACATTGTAAAAAATAGGGAAATCTTTGGAAAAATGATTTATAGTCTGTGTTGTTACAGGAAATTAACACTATAATGCACAAGTACAACAGCCAAATCAGTGTTTTATATTAAATACATAAACATATACAAATGTTCAGCTGCTGTGGGTAGATTATAATATTTAGCGTAATTGAAAACACTGAAATAACTGATTTTTTGAACATTTGCAGACAGTGAACAGGCTTTTCCTATTTACAAGTGAGACGTTTCAACCTGTAGATGTGGTATAACTTCATATTGTAGTTTCATTTGTTTTAATACGAGGAGTTATAGAAATGATCGTATTCACAATTTAACATTTAAGTTGAATTCTGGATTTTTTCATGGCAAAGTACATTGTAAAAAATAGGGAAATCTTTGGAAAAATGATTTATAGTCTGTGTTGTTACAGGAAATTAAGATTTTTATTAGTTTTACAATAAATTAAAACTGCTCTATGAAGTACAATCAAGCACAACCAGAAATACACAAAATGACTTGCCTATAGAGACTCGAATGCAGTATTTTCTTCAGCTTGTACCTGTGTTTTGTCACTAGAGGGCACTGCAGACGTTTCAGATCCTCATCTTCCCCCAGAATCAGTGACTTCAGTTACAGCTGGATACCACAAAGGTGCATTTAATAAAGTTACTGATTTTAAATCATATGAGGCCCTGAGATTGTATTAAGTTTAGCCAAAAGGTAAAAGTCTTGTCTGTTTCGCCCACTCAGATATGAAATAGCAAACATAAATAACACAAAATATCCTATAAAATATTAATTAATCAGTTTTTACATTGAGCTTTTCAGTTTTAACAAAATAATATGAACGGAATAGAACCTTATTTAAGTTCAGTGAGGTTCATTTGGCCTTCCAATAATTTATGTTCTTTTTTTCAGACCAAAAGTAAATTTTCATCCTTGACAGTTTCTTCTTCAGAGTCACGTGATGTTGTTGCGCCGTGTCCGGTCGACGACAGCGCCACCTGCAGTGCGACTTCCTTAGGACAGTATCCCAGGTGTGTGAGAGTAAAAAAGCCCCTCGTCCCGGTTTATCGTCCTGCGAGCACGTTTCTGTATTTCGATCCAGCGGCCATGTTTGAGATGTTTGCTCCGTCCTGGTCCATAATGTGTTTTTCTCTTTTACAATGGTCAGAATTGAGTTGTTCCTGTTCTGCTTTGTGTTTCTTTGCTGTTTCTTTCTCACATTCTGCCCTTTTCTCATGTCCTGAACGCCCTTCCTGTTTCCCTGATGTATGTTTTATAACAGGTCATGCAGGTTATTTCGTTTATTACTTTATATTTACGCTCTGGTTCTATTTTATCTGAGGAAGTCAAACTGTAGATGGCGCTGTCGTCCTGCCTCTATTAGGCCAAGTCCTAATAACATAGAACCTTATTTTTTTTTACTTTTAATCACAGTATGACTGAAAACGGTGGGGGAGGATCCAAGATGGCGGAGTGAGCGGACGCACTTTGCAGGTTTCAGCGTCGAAAGTTTTTAATTTTTGTCCTCGATTGTGATTCTGATTAGTCAACGAATCGGAACGAGACGGCTGTGACAAGTGACAGTTGTGTAGTGAGTTTAACGTCATTTAAGAACTCATTTAAGATCAAAGTTCAACGAGCTGAACTATCCACAAAGTTTCTCTAGAGAAGTGTGTGGAGAAGAGGCCGCGCTCCGAGTCAATTCTCCAGACTTCTGTTGTAAATTCCCTCCATTGCATCAGTTTGGGAAAATATGGATGCCTGAGAACGTTTAATGTTCAACCGTCCAAACTAGCCCAGGACTAGCATGGAAAGAGGGCACCTTTGTAAACTGCAGCTTTCTGTTAGCGATGGACACAGTCTCATTCCAGCGCATCCTTCTTATCTTACATTTTACCTATAATTCCAAACATGTCTTTTATTTCATCGAACACTAGAAGCTTAAAATAATTGTAAAACGGGGAGCTATTTTCTTATTTTGTCAGGAGCAAAGAGCTAATTTTCATTCTAGTGAGGAGGAGAATTTTGAACATCTATTTTAGCCACATCCCCATCACAGTCTGCTGAGTAATGATTCTGATTAAAACACAGGTTTAATCAGCTGAGTTGTGCAAACAAATCTGTGACTGTAGGAAACACACAAAGTGATAGTCGGTGGTGACTTTAACCTCGTAGCTGAATACAAACCCTCCACGGGCGTCATACCGTGATGATTTGATTCTTAAATTAATGAATAGTGGTAACCTAATTGATTATTGGAGAGTTTAAAAAAAAAACTAAAAATAGTGGTAACTAATTGATTATTGGAGAGTTTAAAAAAAAAACTAAAATATCTCAGCTTTCTTGTTTTCCTAGAATAGATTATACATTTTATAACTGAATGCAATAAACCTGCTTCTCCATTAACGGACCATTGTGTTACATCGTTATCTTTTCTGTTTTCCAAATAAGATTAAGAGACCATAACATGATTCCCATCTGGAAATTCAAAGAGTAAGAAAGAAAAAGTAAAAAAGTTAAGCAAGTCATTTTAGAAACTGAAGCTGAGAAAATGGCTGCTGTAAGTAAATGGGAATGGAAAAGACAAAATCAACTAAGCCTTATTAATAATGTCAAGATTTTATGTGAAGCAATTATCAGATGGTGAAATGAATGAATTACATTACAGTCTGAACTGGATGCTCCCTGTGGATTTACAGAAGGGGCATTTGTGAGACCTTCTGGATTGAAGAGGGAAAAAATACCTCTTATTCCTTTAACCTGGAAAACAAATGAAAAAGAAAATGGTCAAATTATCTATAAAACCTCTACAACGAGGAGACACCAACGAGACCAATGACCTTGTGATGTAATGAGTGTAAAACTTCAGCTCATGTGTTTGCTGAGCGCCTGAATAGAGGATTTAAGGATTTCATTGGTGAATGTCTGAAGTCTGCTTTTGTTAAGGCCACAAACATCCACAATCATATTAGACTGATACTTGATATGTTGGATTATTATCATTTCTGTAAGGCGTTTGATACACTAGAACACTCCTTTCTGGTGGAGGCCTTGAAAGTGTTTGGTTTTGGAGATTTTTTTGGAATACCATCAAAATGTTGCATAAAATTATTTATAGTTCAGTGTCCTTAAGCCCAGGTCTTACTTCCAGATTCAAGGTGCAAAGTGGCATTTGCCAAGGAAGTCCTGTTTCACCTAAACTTTTTATTTTAGCAACACAGTTACTGGCTATCCTGGTTAAAAACAACCCGGATTTACAGGGAATATGTGTTTTTCCACAGGCTGTCACACTTTAAATGTCACATTTTAAATGTAAACAACTTTTGGAATCTGATCTTTCTACCTCGAGCTCTGTTTATTTTTAAATCTGCGCTTTGTGGCTTTGAGTCCCTAAGGCCCTTTGAAGTCTGGACAGTCAAAGCTTTGACGACAGCATCTAGTCCTCGCTTCAAATCAGAACAGTAAACTAGACTAAAGAAAGTTTAGTTGCTGAACTATAGTGAACACCAACACAAACTATCGCGACGAACAAGAAAACTACCGTCAGCATTTATTAAGTTAAGAACATTTATCAAGTTCATTTAGACCTACTTCATTATGGATATGAACGTGAGCAATTTTCCATATGAAGCTGGAGACACGGACATATTGCCAGTGGAAAATAATACCCAAATTTTATACATGGCCCCAGAACAAGTTGTTCCTCTACTGGGCCATTTATTTGGGACAGAACTTGCGGATGCACCACCAGAGGAAGTGCTGGATAGAGCCAACGTCGTTTTAGCTTATGTTTGCTCAACGGG
>KN492228.1:832-23351 GCA_000787155.1 Scartelaos histophorus
CAAAAGGGAAAAAAAAATCTCAAATTGTTCCAACCAAATGATCAATTGTAAGTTTGTAGTCCAAAACTGTGACAATTTAAGACAGGGCAGGCTGATTTGTATTGACAATTTGTACACAAAGTATTTCAAAGTGCTTTACAGAATAAGAAAACCATTCAAATCACAATACAAACAAATCAAAATGTAAATAATCATAATCAAATTAACATGAAAAGAGAAGAGAGTTGAGCCCAGAATACACAGCTAAATAGAACCATTTTGTGCCTGAATTTAACCATAGTCAAAGTAGACACTTGTCTCCCATGTTCGGAAAGACTGTTCCAGATGTTTGCTGCATAAAACTCAACCACTGACTCCCCAAGTCTGGTCCTGACTCTGGGCCCCAGCAGGAGGTCCCTGAGGTCCTCAGAGTGTGAGATGGTTCATATGGCACTAACATGTCAGAGATGTACTTTGCTGCTGGGTCATGGAGAGACTTGTACACGAGCAGAACTGCTTTAAAGTCAATTCTCTGAGCCACAGGAAGCCAGTGCAGAGACCTGAGCACAGGACTTTTATGCTTCCTAGTTTGAGTCAGGACCTGAGCTGCAGTGTTTGGATGTGCAGTACCTCAGCTGTCTCACAGTGACCAGGACGTTACAATAGTGTAACCAGGCTGAAGGTGACGCCTGTGTCTGTGGGGTAAAGACAATGACTTCAGTCATTCTTGAGTTTAAATTCATTATAGCACTGAATATTTTCGGGGCAGCCAGTGTCAGTCACCCTCATAGTCACTGTCGTGGCTGTTCCAGTGTAAGTGTAGACAAAGTCCGTGTAGAACAATAATCACATGTCATTTATTGCAAAAGTGCTTCATTATTTTCAATGACAAAAAGTGCAACAAAGTATGTAAACACAAAGACAATGTAAAGAGAAGTAGATCTTCAAAACACAAATGAACACTGGCAAATGTAGACAAAAAATGTTAGAGCAGAAATCGTTGAAGGCTATGGGCCTTTTATAGGGCCATATTACACTATTTTCAAATCAAAGTTCTATTTTTGTTTCTTTATCAAAAACATTCACATATTTAACACACAAAATTCTGCATTTGGCCTGAAATCTTCTCTCAAACAGACAACACTCTGTTCCACCTACAACTACCACTAAAAGACAAGGGGGAACTGAGCATTTTGAGAGAATGGAGACACAGTCTCTAACATACAACACATGGCTAACAGACCAGACTTAGTTTTGTTGATTTTTTCCTCTAATCTTCTATGACAGAGACATGGAACAACATGAATCCTTCTTTAGACATTAAATTTAAAACATGCCATGAGCAGAACAATGCCCAGTAGTGCTAACAAAACAAAAATTACCTTCAATTGTATTCACATTATAAATGCCACGGGAGTGCTCCATTATCTCAATATAGTGACAGCAGATAACAGATTTATTTGTTTGCATTTATAATTAGTTTTTATTTGATGACGTTGTCTGCACTGATGGGGTGAGGGATGGTGGAGTTGGTGCCACAGTCAACGTACTCATAGGTCTCCAGTGAGAGCTGTTCCATGTGTGAGAGATATGAGATGTTCAGGGTCATTCTGGAAAAAAGAAAATGTTTGTCAGAGTCAAATCAATGGGACATATATGATCAAAGGTATCGCTGCACAAACTATTCTAACAATTACAATATTGGATTATTTGAATTTATAACCATTTAGTGGCTCTAAACACTGAATAAAAACCCACAAAACTTGTACACCTAAGAATTCAAAATTTAAAAAGGTGCAATGACGGTTCTGGTGAAATTTCCACTACTATAATAAAAAAACCAACACTCTTGTAGTCTCTAGTAGGACAGCTGTTCATTTGAGGACCAGTGCTTGAAACTTGTGACTATAATTTCTGCATAACAAACATTTCCTGTGTTTTTGATGTCTGTGAAACGCATTTGTGTTTGATTGACAGAGCAGGACTTACTGTAGTGCCACAAATATGGTGTGAATCCTAAAGCTGGTCTTGCAATAGGTGCTAAAAAAAAATACAAAACAAGGTGTTGACATGAGACTGGTGCCCGTGTTATCTGGTTCTGATTTGATAAAGAATTCACTTACTTTAGGCCTTGGTCTTTGATGGACAGCTGGGTTAGGATTTTGTACTGCGGGATAGAAATAAATGACATGGTTATAGACAAAATGAAAGCATAGACCTCAATCATGGCTCTTTGCTTGATTTTGAGTTAATCCAATAAGAAGTGCACAAGGTAGAAGGATTTATTTACACTGTGGGTACTTGGCTTTTATAATAAGTAATGAAATAGGCTGATTTGAATGATTAAAGGTGCATTGTGTTTCTTTTTTCGTTGTGGGTCCATCAGCTGCTTGTTTCTAAGGAAGTGTCATTGCTCTGCCGGGAATATTCTACAGTAACAGTTCTACCTTACATTTATTCAATGCAGATGATTTTTTTAAATAAAATACCTAGAAAAACAGGCATTCCGTGCGGAGTGGGGTTGCCTCTCCACAGATCTGACCTGTAACGTGGCTTGGTTTGTTACACAGTGCACCTTTAGCAGCAACTTTATTTCATTTGATCACTTTTATAAATATATTTGATAAGCCCATTTTCATTCAATTGACTCATTTAAATCCCTAAATAGTAGTGCTGTAAAAAATATTGCAAAAAAATTTGCATAATTTTTTTTATCGTGAGATTAACACTCTTTGTGATTATTGAACTAGTTTTTTCATAAGCTGTGGCCACTGCTAGTCACGTTATAAAAACTACAGGATCTGGCTGTAAACCAGAAGCAAAACAATTTGTATGAAACTAAGAAGTCCTGGTTGGAGGAGGTGGGCAAAAGTGCAGCAGCTCATGCACAAGCTTCACTATACAATACAAATCTTTCATATACAGAATTATAAGTTGATATAGAAATGATCATGAGAGCACTATTTAATACAGTACTTACTGATTTCTGTGACTGGGAGTTGATGAGGGTAGAGTTTTTTAAAGTTGTATTTCCCACTATGGTGTTCAGTACGAGCCCTTTAAGTTTCAGCTCTTCCACATGAACTGGCACAAAGTTTCCATTGGAGATGTTAAAAACGTTCTGTGAAGAAAAAAAAAGTTATAAAAATGAGAAAGTGAAGTGGTTTTAAACTTAGATTTAGACTTTATTGATCCAAATTATTGAAATGATTTGGACACAGTATCGTACACGTTACAATATATAGGTCCATGACACCATGACACGTGTCCAATTGCAATTTCTTCAGTTAAAAAAGTTCAAATTTCATAAAAAATCACCACATACCTGTAGTACCTCTGACCTCCATGGAACCAAATATTTTTTTCAGAAATCATTAGTTATTCTGCATGTTTTTTTGTACTTAAAGTGTTAAAGTGTCATTTTGTGCGACTGGCCACCCTTAACTACTGATTTTTAAACTTCCTTAAAATTCTAATCTCATATTTTCTGAAGTCTTTTGGAGTCCCACATGAAATTTCAGCTTTCTTGAATAGATATTTCCCTCATAATATTCAAATATTGTCCGATCGTGACATATTTTTCAAATATCATGTTTTCATATTTTAAATATCAATATCATGTTCATATTATTCAGAACTTAGATTAACATTAAGGTTATTCTTGGTCGCTCCACATTACATTTTTTAAGGTTGTAGCCAATGTACATTAAAAAAAAGTAAAAATGCCTCATATAAATGTATAATTGTAATTTGAAAAAGTTCAATAGAAACTAAATTTCAAAATTTGCCTGTTGACGTCACTGACTCATATTAAGCAAAAATATAAATTATAAGTATAAATGATAAATTAGAAGCAAAAATATCAAGAGACTGGTGTCAAATAAGGCATATTATATAAATATGTACAAGTATATGTACAAGTAAAAACAAACCTTACGGACTTTGAACTTTACTGCGGTGAAAAGATTACAGTCATGTGAATGGAGCGTTTTATTGGTTCATGACCCAGTTTTACCACATAGCTAATAGAAAACTCAAAATCAAATAAGTTTGCATGTGTTTTCTTTTTATAAAACAATATGCCAAGTTATAATTTAGGTTTCTGCTAATTTATACATCACAGATCACACCAGTCAAAAATAAACTTTCCTTTTAAAAGGTCCTGTATTACACAAAATTTACTCTTGTGACCTTTAAGCCGTGTTATAATGTTACATCCTCAAATATACTGTACCTCGTGCTGACATTTCTCTTTGAGAGAACTAAATATGCAGAGTTTGTGTGTTTTACATTTGTGAATGAAAAAAAAACACAATTCCAGATGTGTTTGTTTTTGCTTTCTATACAAATCGTCCTCAATTTCTCTAATCAATAAATAGCTCAATATGATTTACTTCTTTATTCAACTATACAGTATAATGCTGCTTCTCACAAGTTTTATCTTTCACTCAAGTGCTCAATAGATTCCCTGACAGCCGCACATGTAAAGAAGCAATACATAACTTTTATGATGGAGGGTTCTGCCATCTTGTTATTGCTTTACCTGAAATATTCCACAGTTTGGTGTGTAGCTAGTTTTTATTTCTATTGGGGCAGTTCTATGGTGAAGTAACCCCACTCATGTTGTTTTAAAGTAATCCAAACCTTGTAATTGAGTATAAGCAAGATTCTTATATTAAATAAGACACTTAAAAATATTCCAGGAGAAACAACAGCATCTCCAAGGAAGAAAAACATCAGAAAAGTTACATATTGGTGATTTTAAAGCTTAAAGGTGCACTGATTCTGATTTAAATACCAATAATGCATTAGACTGGCCACTCCCCACTTACTGTGATTTGCATTTCGACCGTATTGGTTGTGAAGAACACGGTGGCAGACAGCAGAGACACAGGGGTCAAAGTGACGCTCCGAGGAAACAGGAAGAAGAGAACCAAACAGGAAATCAACAAGCAAAGAGCCGTGGATATACAGACGTACAGTTTTCTGCAACGACAAACAACAACCAATGAGATTCTATTCGTTTAAAGTCCTATATTGCACAAAATGGAGCTTTAAGACATGTTATAATGCTGGTTCTTCCTAAAAACATACTTAGAGTTTTGTTTCATTCACACATGTTTGAATAACCAGTTATGATTAGCATGTCTACATCTCCAAAGTGTAAAATGCTCTATTGAAGTGAACAGCTGCCTTTTACCTTACATTCAGTAGAGACTGGCTGAAATGACCCAAATGATTCTAGTGAAGACGACGGAGTTTAAAAACACTTCCTCTATTACGACATGACAAGATGCAGTGTTTTGTGTTAGAAGAAATCAGTCTACATATGTACGGTTTGTGTTTTAAGGCTATTTGCTTCTCTCCAAGTCCGGGGAGGCGTGACCCGGGCCAACTTTGCGTCTTCATGTGCGATTTTGAAGCTGCCGTGCTCCTCGTGTGTGGAGTCGGTGTCAAATAATCATCATAATCATCATCATAATCACCAAACATCAGCAACGCTACAGTAACGTCAGGGGCAGAGGAGCGACAGGCACAGAAACGCAAGAATAGACTTTATTATAAGACTTAAATATAAGACTTATATACAAGACTTTATTACTGATCGCTCGTAACGTGATAAATTTAAAGCGCAGCATCTCATCCACATTATCCATAGAAATTGTCCTCCTCAAATAATGACACCTAGTCCCACAAATCGCACTATTAATCCAGTTTGAGGTGTTCTTTGAAAGTAAAAAATGAGCAAAAAGTTCCTCACGTGTGTCTGTTTATATCCACACAGTGCACGGATCGAGGTGAAGCTGGGTACTTTATCGCTTTATCTTTTACATTTTAAAAATCGTGTGTCGGAAATATTGCACTAGAAGTGCAGTCTCCTCCTGGCTGTGTTGTGTGTGTTTTGATGCATGTTTAAAAATCATTTAAGACCAAAAAGTCCTGTAATGTGTGGCAGCCTTTAAACATGTGCGAATGAAACAAAACACAACTCCAGATACGTTTTTGATGAGGAAACAACATTACAGCTTAGATCAATCATATATTTTACCTTTAATAGCTTGCATCATTATATTTAGGTGTGGGGGATTTATTTGTGATTTTATTTTCTCAGTATTTCCCCAAATAAATCAGATCAACAACATTTTTATATAATGTTGTAGAAAACAATCAAACAAATCACCAAATCACATTCAAAATTAGTAATAAGTTACCATTTGACCCTGGCACCACTAGATGCTATTTACAAAGGCCACAGTTTCACAGTTACCATCTACTGGTGAAAAAAATCTAATAAAGTTCCACATGGTAGCTTTAAAAGACAATAAGATGGGACAAAAATGTGTTTCTTTCTTACGTGCGACTTGGTTTCAAGCGTTTGTCATTGCACGGTATTACAGCAACAAGCTGGTCTTCCTGACCTAAATAAAAGGAGGAAATAAGAAGTTTACTTACATATGTTTAATGTTACACAAATGCAGAAACAAGAAATGAAACCTTAGGAGAAAAAGTAGTGATATAAATGAGGCTGAGAAGTGAAACAAGCGTTCCGTGATGAAGCAAAAACAGCACCTTTCACATGATACAGTCCCATGATGAGTCCCATTAAAGTCCTGGTTTAGACAGGTTAGATACATATAATCCTGTTTCACCTATTTAGACTTGTGATGGTTTAAGTACATTATTGTTTACAGAATATCATGTTATTATATTATTCTAATCACAATACTGTATTACTGTTTATTAGTGCAATATTGTAAAAAATTTATCTCAATATTTATGATTTGTTGTGATAGGCAAACAATATTTCAATAATCAATACAACAGTATATCTACACGCATGAGATAAATCGTGTCCATGCTGCCTTTAATCAGATGTGTATTTACTGCTAAGAAGTCAAAAACTGTCACTTGCTTGTTTCTATGGAGCTAGATAGGTTTAATGTTACTACTGTTAATACTGTGGAACATTCCAGGCACAGCTATTACATCTCCATGCCAACAAGCAGGCGACAGACCCTCCAGAAAAGTTACATAGTCCATCTTTAAAGTTTATATGGCTAATTCTTTAATATTTTATATACAGCCTACAGTTTTTAGTATTA
Organism: Scartelaos histophorus; assembly: GCA_000787155.1. NCBI lineage: Eukaryota > Metazoa > Chordata > Actinopteri > Gobiiformes > Gobiidae > Scartelaos > Scartelaos histophorus. Next base: position 7,915 of record KN492228.1, read on the forward strand.
AACACATAATATATACTTGATATTTAAATTCATTTGTGATATAAGTCGATGTATCTCCCAGCTCTACTGTTTAGACATCTGGACAATGGCCTCCTCTCTCACCTCTGGGTATGCGGCCGGTGCCTCTGCAGGTGGGGCAGGTGATGTCTCCTGAGCAGGGATTGTCCATGGTACCATAGGATGGAGGATACTGCATCAACCCTCTTACTTTATCCGCGGTGCGCCTCAGAGCTGAGTTCACCGTGGCTGATGTCACCATTTCTGATGATTAAACAACTCTTTAATCACATTTCTGGTTACAGTATTACTCAGACATTCTTATGGGGGAGTTTAAGTTGATATGAAGTGAATACATTTTATAGTTAAATTCACATATTTAACTTTTTAGCTTCAAAACAGATGAAAATAACTCCATGGAGTATGTTCCAAAATGTGAGTTTAACTTTCTATTTCCATGGAATCATAGTGACGACTTCCTGAAAGTTACCTTAAGAGGAGCACTGTGTAACTTTTCTGACTGCATTCTTTTCTCTCCACAGCAATATAACGCACGTAAGTTTAATGCAATACTGTGGAAGTTTTTTGCAATAGCATCTCCATGGACATAAGCCAGTATCCATATCCTTGACCACAAAAAGGTAGCTAGCATTTTAGTACAATAACAAACACTCAATGTTTCGTTTCCTTGTATCCTTGAAGTTAACAGGTCAAGAGTTGCTTATTTTGGAGAGGATTTTTTATCGCAGCGTTATCAAAAATAGTTGAGTCATCCCGTAAATGCAAATTAAAGCTACTCACCTTACACTTTACCGCTCCAAGATCTGCTACGTTTAATCCCGTAGCGTAAAAGCAGCGACTTTTTAGTCAAATTAAGTCATGTCGAAGTGCGCGTGCAGGAGCGAGCACCACGAGCGCACTTCCTCGTTCTGAAGCGACAGGGTCACGTGGGTCCATCACACCTTGGACAGAGGAGGGACAAAAACACCAACATCATGACACATTTGTTTTCTATGAAGCCTCAATTCAGCCAGAAAACTTGGAAGTCACTTTAAGGTCCGTGGATTAAACATTTTTGGTACTAATTGTTAATCAGAAGTTAAAGTTAAAGAAACAGTATGTAACCTTCTGGACTTCTGACACCTCACCATGATTTCTATAGCATGTCACTTTAATGATTTTATTGAATAGAAAGTTAAAGCTGTATGGGGTATCATCAGTCAAGAGAGAAACCTTTTATACCATCCTGTTTAATATAATAAACCAAATAAACATACACTCCAACTGTGAGCAGGTTTGCCCCTCCATAGATCTGATATCTTCCTAAAATAATAAAGTCATTTTTTCAGGGTTTTGCAGGAAACAAAAAAAAAAACTCATCCCAAAATTAAAATTATGGCATAAATTATGGCAAAGTAAAACAAAAAGTGACGATATGTAACTTGCTGCTTGTACTATTAGCTTTAAAGGCTAATTTGTTATAAGAAATTCAGATTTAACTAATAACTTGTGGCAATTCACAGGTTTCAGGACTTTTGCCCATTCAAAAAATCGAATGTTTCGTAAAAATGTCATTCTGAAACTTGAAGTAGTCTGACATGTTGACCTAAGAGCATTGAACCCACAACCTCTCAGCTTAAAGGAACAAGAACATATTACATAACTTGTGATTTTTCTTTTTTTTTTTTCCACTGTTATGAGTTGCACGAGACACAGCAGTTTAGAAATGTAGTTCAGAGCAGGTTAATACAATGTAGTGTAGCCAGTTTTTTAACCTCTGTACTTTTTATAGGCACAATTGCATAAAGAGAGCGCAGCACGGATACAGACTTAAGTTACTGATGTGCAAATAGTTTATTGGCCATTTCTTAAACAGCAAAATGGTATTCATGTTTACATCTGTAGAAGGCATCACGCAAATAATGGATCTACTATTGAGAAGTATTTTAGAGAAGATATTTAAACATGAAGAGGAACGAAAAAATAAAATATGAAAACGTCACCATGAATTAAACCACAAAAACATAGAAGGAAAATAACTTAATACAAATGTTGCTCTCAGTAAACTGTCAAAGGCATTCGAGGAAAAAGTAATAGGGGAAAAGTTTCACCAGTGCATTTTTAGACTTATCTGCAACATATAAACTAGTCTATTCAAGTATTTAAAAAGTAAAATTTTAACTAATCTATCTCAGCTCTATTCAGTTTTTTATTGCTCACTTTTACTGTGAGTGGGTTCGCCTCTTCACAGATCTGACCTGTAACTGACACATTTAATGCCATATTGTAAAACATTTCAGGTACTGCAATAACAGCTCCATGGAGACAAGCATGTGACAGACCCCTTTTTTTTTTTTTTTACTACTTAAATCACATTTTTTATATTTTAAACTTAATTTACTTTAACCATAAAATCAAAATAAATGTTGTTACACCTATAAATAATATATTTTTTATCGTTTTCTCCCTTAAAACATTGTTACAGACAGGTCTAAAACTTGGTGAAACTGACCCTTGGTTCCTTAAGTTGGAGGAATGTGATGTTGGTGGTATTTTAAGATCCGTGTTGAATTGAGCTGTGGCTTGTACTGGAAAGATATGACATAGCAGAAGAGGGCGTGGACCATGGCACAAAGCATAACATTTATCCACTATGATGCTGCTAAAGTTCACGAGATCACGTCTATAGCCTCTATCTGTCATGGCTCGTGCAGAAAGCGGTAGAAAAACTAAAATGTGTCTTAACAGTGATTCATTTGAACTGTTTTTGAATACATTCCACATGTCAACATCATAATATTATTAACAGTACTCTTGATACAGAAAAAAGATTGCATTGTTTAGGCAGATTTTCACTACAATGTTTAAGAATTGTCTTAAAAGGTGCACTGCGTGACATTTCTCGTGGAAGATCTGCCGCTTGCTTGCTTCCACGGAGATGTTATAACGTTTCCTGAAATGTTTTACTGTATGACATTAAGCATATCGATCTTCCATTTCGTACATTACAGCTGTTTTTATTGCTCACAAAGCTTACTCCTCTCCACAGATCTAATTTAAAACAAAATAATCTTTCTTTTGAACGGTAAAAAGTCCTCAAAATGTGTCTATAATAATTAGCTGAAACCCACAAATAACTTTGCCTAGTGGAGTCTTCAGCTCGTTTCTATGGATACAGCCAAGTCTAATGTCATACTGTGAAACTTTCCAGGCAAAACAATAGCACCTCTGTGGAGACAAAGAGGAGACATTTCTCCACCAGAAATGTTACATAATGCACCTTTTTACTGCACTGCTGACTCTGAAATTAAACTTGCCCCAGTAGCATCCACATGTATAACTTTTGTATAACATTCAGTAATTATCATCTTAATTATCTAGCTATGCTCCTGAAAATGACAGCGTTTTACCAGACCAAGAAGCAGCTACAAGCCGTACAAACACTATGAAGAAGCTTATACACAGTTCAGTCCCTCTCCACCGCACCACCAGATATATAAAGCTCTTATGTCCAAGTAAATCAGGAATATGGCAAAGCTTAATCCGCCACGTTAAATCATCTTAAGTGCTTCTTTAGAGATAATAATAATTCTTACATTTTTCAAAAACTAATCTATTATTTCTTATATCTGTGCCATGTTTATGTTTCTTCATTTTTAAAAGTAGACTATCCTAAAAATAGAGTACACCAATCAGGCAAAATATTGTAACCACATGTTTTCTGGAATTTGATAATTTTGTAATGGAGAGAACGAGGTAATAATTCTATGTCTAAACAGAAAATTCAAGAATATTTGTATTATTATTATTACTACTTTGTCCAGGTATTGCATCCACATATGTTAGGCCATTTATCCTTTTTGAATTGAGCAAGTTTGATTGGAAAATACTACAACATTTTGAGAGCGAAGTTATAATTTTACCTGATTTAATTTGCACTGACAGAGTTGACATTGGGCTAGTTTTATTTCTGAATAGACCCAGTAATTATGGATATTGGCCATAAACCAGGGCAAAACTTCTGCAATAGACAGTTTAAAAGGTGGTAAAAGTTCTGCCCTTCAATATTTAACTATAAATTCTTTATAATGTTATGAAATCTTGTGAACACAACCGACCAAGTGTCATAATATTCCATCTAAAGAGTGACTCACATGTCAACACATTTTCTGCAAGACTGAAATTCAATTGAAATGAAGCTGCCAAATCGCAAACTCTGCGATCTTTAAAGTACAATTCATTTCCTTCACAAACAACACAAAGGCATGTTTAAGTCTGCAGAAAACCGGTAACCCAGCCTGCTACAGATGCAAGTGTTGTGTATTAAATTGCAAACTTTGAACAGAATCCATAATAAAACCTAAAATCTAATATCAATTACAATATATACTGTGATCTGTATTAATCTGGAAAATGTTCACTTGTCAAACAGGTTACTTCCTTATCTGTGGTTATAATGTTATGCCTGATTGGTGTAAAACAAAGATACATTTTAAATATTCCTTTCCACAAATTTTAAAAAGATAATTTTATATTTTCCTTTTTTTAGCTTTTAAACCCCAAACTCCTCTCTTATTGGTGGGTGTCTCCTGCTTCGTTTTGGCTTTCTTCGGCCATTTGGACCAGTTCGTTGACCGTATGTAGCAGGCTGTATCCGTGCTTCCTCAATAAACGCTGGTTCAAACGGTGGTCTCTAAATCCCATTTCCAGCAGCATGGCCATCATCGACGGGTCCTGTCTTGTGGCTGGGTCGATGCCGCGCTAAAAATAAAATAAAATAAATATATAAAGAGTAAATCAGTGGTACAAAGGTGAGAAAAACGACTGTGTAGGTGTAAATTGAAGGGATAGTGGGTGATAGAGCAGTGAGTCATAGTTTAAAATGTGTCACTTCCTGTATTAGATCTTTTTAATTACCAGATGTTAAAAAATGACATCCGCATTTTCAATAGACGTGGGTGATACTAAGCTTCAAAAGTCAAAAGTCAATTATTTTTATTCTGGTGATGACTTTTAGTCAATATTATGCAAAATCATCAGAAATATGCCAAATGTGCCGGTAAATGTCTTAGTTCAAGCATAGTTTAGCAAAAGGAGTAAAAAAATACCCACCAAAATTATGTTACATTATGCACAAGTTTATTTTGAATGAACTTTATAGACCATGAAGTTAACAGTCCTATATTACACAAAATTTTCTCTTTATAATTGAACTTTAAGCCATGTTTGAATGTTGCTTTCTCATCAAAAATATACCTGGGTGTTTGTTTCATTCACAAACGTGGAGTAAACCTTTGGTAAATGGTCACTTTTTTATATTTCGCTTTTCCACCTTAAGCTTACAACAAAGAACCACTCACCCATTCACACACCAGACATTAGGTCCAAGAACACAAAAACAGCATTCATCTGTGGGAGCTGGAATCGCACTGCCAACCTGTGGGTCAGTGGATCTGGCTGCTCAACCAATGAGGTTTATGTCGTGACCGGGACTTGAACTGCCAATCTTCAGATCAGTGGACAAAAGCTCTAACCCACTGAGCTACAGCCTTTATTATTAGTCTCTCTACATCCCCAAAATAGTCTGTTCCACCTTGTGATGTCATGTAGTGATATTTATCTTTTAAGTTCAGCAGAGATGGTCAATTCTCAGCATTTGACCCGTCCTTCAATTCAACTGAGGCAACTTGTCAGGAGTAGGACTTCCCATTAAAGTTGGTTAAAAGAAAACCATTTTCATCTGCCACATTAGTACTCCTAGCATAATTATCTAATAGTATTATAATTCAGTTCAGTGTTGTGTGCTTTACCTGTATGGTGCAGTTTGGTCCAGTGAACAGAGCTTTATACGCAGAAGCTGCCACAGATAGAGCACCCTTTACCAGGCCCTCTGTGATGCCACCTTGACCCCTACTGTAAAAAAAAAATAAATATTATTATTAATCAATAGAATAAACAAATCAACATGAATCCATCAATATATGGCTTTAGATTTCAATTTATGAGCAGTCTTAGTAGGTAATGACTAATTTACTATTGAAATAACCAGTAAATAATATTTGATTTGATCATTTTAACTATAAAACTAGAACAAAGGGTTTATTACAACAAAGCAACACAGCAACTATATGCATTTGTGATTTTCATGAACATAACATGTCACGGTTTCCCATTAATAAAGGAGACTATGGTGAGCTCCTATTGTAATTTTCAAATCCATATTGTAAAGTTGAAACCAGCTGAGCAAAAAAAAAAAAAAAAAAACAAGTGATACTTTATGTTTGTAGTGTAACATATAAAAGTAACAATGTTTAATCTGTAACCAATGCTTTTTGTTCAGTAGAGACAATAAATGACACGTATACAACTAAATATTGTATTAAATAAAATAATCTAAAAATGTATCACTTGGCAACAATTGGCCAAGTATAAACCAGTTTGAAACACTGCATGTGAAAACAAAACCATCAGTCAAACCACAAACCACGCACACGCACAACAAAAAAATAAAATGAATGAACGATGTAAATGTCTCCTCTCCTTTACCTTGGCTGCAGTGCATTGCTGGGTCTGGGGTTGTATGTCTCAAAGGCACTGGAAGCAGAGCCAGCTGATCTCGACAAACCAGATGAAACTGCAGATTCCAAAACAAAAATAGTTCTTTATCAGCAATAGTGCAACTCAAAAGCAGTGGGGCCACAAAAACACCACCATGTTTTCTCTTATTTTCTATTCACAAAGTTTTCATAGTGTCTTGGCAAAACTTAAAGCTAAAACAACACAGACTTTTAATTAATAATAAATAATTTGATTAAAACTTTAAGGGTTTTGACTTTTTTGTTACAACACACAAAAAATGTATTACAAAAAGTAGCCCAAAAGCTTTTAGATACTTTTTATTCAAACTTTGCTTTAATTATTTACCGTTGAGGTGGACTCTTGGTTGAGGTTCATATGGCTCACAAGCTGGTGGACTGGGGTCCTCAGCTAAATACAGTGCCTCTGACCTAAAACAGACACATAAAACACAATATAAGAGTCGTGTGGTGACACCTCATGGAGATATGACACTGTGTGTAGGAAAGTTACTATTTTCATTGACTGAAGACTTGACTTGTAACCCAATGATCCCAGATATGAATGTGTTCTTTGACTCAGATTGTCTTAGTTGATTGCTTTTTTTCACCACATTTGAATGTTATTTGACAGAATTATACCAGATTTCTTTAACCTATACAAACTTATTCTTGAATGGGACTGTTGCATTTCGTGCTGGCAGATCTCACTAGGCTTTCTAACCAAAACTTGAGTTTAGATTTTTATCTAACATTTGGATTAAACCATCAGAAGTGCATGGTTTCAACTTCTTAGTATATTCCACATTTGACCTAGAAAATACTAAATGCTGTTGTTCTTTGCTCTGACTGACGAGGCAAAAACTTTCTTATTTGAATGACACAATGAAAATTCCACAAATATGAGGAAGCGAGACCATTTAATGTGAGAGGGCTCCAGATCGTGCTCTATTCTAAAACCGCTGACTTCCTGTTGAAAATAGGACAACTCTCTGCTGCTGGCCCCACCTCTTCAAAGTGATATATATATATTTTTTTAAATGACCAATCAGCATGTTTAATTCTATGTGTAGGAGTATTTTTTTTTTTAAATCAAAGAATAAGTCAAGATAATGACTATATAAACATTGACATTACTAATTATATTATATTACTCATGCCTGTTGTTTAATAAAGCATAGCTGAAACAGCTTATCATGTGTACAATTTCTGTAGGGAGATTTAGTGTATTTTAGGGTATTTTATAAGATTTGAAATGTAAATAGTTGAATAAGTAACTTCTATAGTCAATTATTGGTTAATTATGTTATGTATTTGTTGCAGCTTATCTGCTTTAATGATACTTTTGTTTTAGAAATAGTTCACTGGGATTAACTTGCATTATTGTTATGATATCCATGGTATAAAGGCTTAGGGTTTCACTATTGCCGTTTATCACAATATCTCTCAGTAGAAATAAATCTGTTATAGTGACGGGCCTATGAGGAGCTGACCTTGGCGAGTAGAGCGTGGGCGGGGGGAGCAGGGGGTCCGCACGTGCCGGAGGTGGAACCACTTCAGGCGTCAAAGTGACCGCGTCCAGAGTTTGGGAGGCGCATAGCATCTGATTCACGCTACTCTGAACGGGTTGACAGGACACAGAGGACACTTCAGCCACTGTACCACCCTCCTCTGGCTCCACCCTCTCTGTGAGAGACGCCGCTCTGCTCAGTTTAGAGGCGGGCTCTTCTTTATCCTTGTCTTGTTCTACGTCTAGATTGGCTGCAGTCTCGCTGGCTGCATTGTCATTGGCTGCAGGGTTGTCGGGGGTTGTGGTTGTGTCTGGCTGGGACAGGGCGGAGCTGTACATGGACTGTCCCAGAGGGCGACTTGTGTCAAAGCAATCGGGGAGAACGATGATGTAGTCATCACAAGAGGAGACTGAGGAGGTCTGGCTGCTCACCTGTAAAAGAAAGAAAAATGATGTCAATAAAGGGAATTCAAAGTGAAATCATAACTTCCTGGTTCGCGCTCATCAAAAACATGCTTGGATTCATACATGCTTAACATGCAAAACCTAATTTAGACTGAGTTCTTCTCTCAGACTTGAAAACACGCCATTCCACCATGTGATGTCATATGGTCTAAGAGGAAGTGCAGGAACTTTTACACCTTCACAAGAATTATTTGGATCATTTCAGCCCTGGAATTGCCGAACTCTACTAAATAAAAGGTAAAATGTAGCTGTTCTTTTGAAAACTACAGGAAATTACATCACAAGGTGGAACAGAGCATTTTGAACTTTGGAGATGTAGATAGACTAAGAATAAAGGATTACTCAAACAAGTGTAAATGAAACAAACACAACTCCAGGTATGTTTTTGATGAGGTAACAACATTATAACATGGCTTAAAGCCCACAAGTGTCCATTTTGTGTAATATAAAAAATATAAAAACTACAAATATTAAAGACACACTAGCACAAAAGACAACATAAAATTAAGGCTATTCCGTGAAGTAAAACTGGACTGGACCAATGCTGAACCAGGACCAAACCAGACTCAGGTGATTTTGATGGTTGGATATTGTATGGCTGTAAGCTGCCTACACATTTGTACATTCAGCACATCAAAACTAGGATTAAACTAGAACTAAACCAGGACTAGAACATTGCTTAACTGAGTCCACATCAGCTCATTTTAGTAACAACCAATTTTTTTCCTGTTGACAAATTTTTCTTTTGCTATGAATCCTACCTTGATGACTGAGGGTTACACAGACACACCCTTGAACACAATCTATTTCTTGACCCTCATCTCTCTAATTAACAAATCCAATCATTATGTTTATGGTACAATACTCCATGTTGATTTTAAAGAATCCATGGTACTTGTTGAAATATCATCAATGACACAAGTCGCTTACCTCGTCCCAGTCTTCCGCTCTATTTGCCCGTTCCTCCTTCTCATCTTCATTCCCTTCATTTCCAATCAAAACAACAGCTTCATCTTCATCTTTCTCATCATGCAAAACAGCATTTTGTTTTTCTGGTTCCAACAGGAGAGCTGCATGCAAGTACAACAAAACAGACATTACTATAAATCAACAAAAGACTAAATAAGTGATGATTTTTTTATTTTTATTTTTATTTTTTTATGTACCTGTTGTTTCTTCATCTTGTGTGACAGATATATTTGGGGGTGGAGCCAGACTCTCAACTCTTGTAGGGTTAATTTCTTTAGTTGTCATTTCAACATCTGTATTTCTGTCAAGGCAAATGCTAGGACCTCTGGAAACCACTGAAATGAATGAATCAATATTAGTATATTATTAATCCATTAATCTTTAACTATGTCAAGTGGATACGTTATTTAGCACTATATAGCACTTTATAATAACTACACCTTAATTATACTTAATAAAGCATGAATGATGCTACATAAAGAATGACTCAGGCTTAGAAATTACTTAAATTGGGAAGAGGTTAGAGGTCGGGGTATTAATTAAGTCTCTTTTTTCATGCTTTATCAAGGCTAATTAATATACATTTATTATGAAGAGTTAACAATAGTTTTGCATTACATTGTGGTTTGTGGCTGGTATGTAGAGTCCTGCGCATTGGTCTATGGTCTGGTGGTTCGTCCAAAGTGAGTGAACGAATAATAGTTTCACACAAAAACTGAGCGCCGCTGATTTCCTCTTCTCTCTCCTCCTCCTGTGTTACTGACTCCAGCATCTCTCTATGGGGCTTTAGTTTTGCCCCTTTGGAGAAAATGTAGAAGAAAATATTTATGACATAATCATAAAGGTTTAGTTTATAAGATGTATAATTTAGCTGTATAGGATTTATCTTACCAAAAAGCGTTCTGACTCCTGTAACTGCAACATCCTCCTTTGTTTCTGATTTTATTTGTGAAGTTGTAACCTTTTCCAGCACAGGTATGTCATGTGGCAAAGGGGAGATGCAAGGAGTCAAGTCTGAGAGAGCAGAAATTACAGGATTAAACTGCATCTTTTTTGGAACAATTTATTTTTAAAAATGTATGCAATTTCTAGCTTACCAACAGGAGTATTGTTGGGCACTTTTTCCAACTCTTGAACTATATTTATGTCAAGCAACTCAAATGAGAGTAAATCCTAAAAAAATTCCCACAAAAAAACATATTAGGACTACACTGGAAAACTCTGACTCTGTCGGTTTAACACAGTCAGACAGTGCACCTGGGCCGTGAGCAGGTCCACTGAAGGGAAGTACAAGTCGTCATGGCTGATGTCCATTGCCAGTACTGGACCAATGTCTTTTGGCCTTACCTCCTTCTCTTTTTCCACACACTTAAAGTCGTCTTTCTGAAGTGAAACATCACATATTAACTCTGTCATATTAACCACATGCTCAATTAGGCATGGTAACGTAAACTTGCCAGCGTTTTCTTTTGAAGGGCAGGGTCACTGCGACTGTTGCTGGGGTCGACCACAATGCTGCACCAGACGCGTGGGCCGAACTGGCAGCCGCAGTGGGCGAGCCGCCAGTGAGACGTGTAGGTGCCCTCCATCACAGGAGCGACAAACGCCACACTAACAACGCCCACTTGTCCGGGCATCAGTAAGGGCACTGGCACCTCCCTCTTCTCCTCTGACGCCAGGCCAAGGTTGCCCCACATGAACACTAGCTGTGTGCACCCACACATACACAAAACACAAAATAGGAATACACATGCGAAAAGGAACCAAGACAGGAGCATGCAACTAAAAAGAAAGAGCCAAAGGTTTAAGGGATGAAAGCTCAGACACAAAGAGAAGACAATCAAACTAAATATCAGACATCCAAATAATAATAAGACGTTACTTTAAGGGAAAGTAAAAAACTCACACAGGGTAGGAGGGGTAAAGGGTCTTAGCTCAGTATTAGCTGCACTTGTTAAAAGTAGGGAATGAGTTGAGGGGCGCAGAGTGAAGCAGGGCACAGAGAGAGTGGGTCTGTCCTCTCGACGGTGGAGGTACCTTAGTCTCTGAGGTCCAGCCGATTGTGCCCGAGTTCTTCATCTTCCAGTATTTGATGAACTTGGTACCAGGCTCCAGACGGGTGCCGTCAGGCAGATTTTCATCCAGAAACAAGGCAGCCATTGTGGGCACCAAGGACGTGTGCGAGACCCCAGGACCCCTAGTTTCAAGTGTACAGAGCATTGTTGAAAATAGCCCTGGTTTCTTTAAATACCCATCTCTTTTGTTCTCTATGAATCAAAAAAGCAGGACCCCAGATTTTTTGCAGCTCAAAAGCATTTTTCTTAGAAAATCTATGAAGCAGCAGCAGCAGTTTTCACATTGAGGTAGTTCCAACATTTCCACCACCCCAGATCAGCCAGCGAAACACTCATACAGACTAGATTACAAAGATGGCATATTTTTGATTTTCTTGGGAAAAAAAGATTTTGCATCCATGCTGGGTTTAGGTACCCAGCATTGAAGGACGCCCCTTCCAAGTTGGCGCTTACTCTGGACTGGAGGTCTGGGGGTCGGGGCCCAGGGCAGTGATGGGGCCTTGGGCGGGGCCTGGACCTGAGGCTGTCTCCGTGGCGACACTGGGGGGCGCGGCAGGAGCCTGGGTGGAGGCGGATGCCACGTTTGTCAGGTTGGCTCGGGCTGAGGTAGAGGGCCCACTCCACTGCAGTCCTCTCTTCTCCAGGCGCAGCTTTTTCTTGATCTCCTTCACTTCAGCTCTGAGCTGCCTCCTTTCCGCTTTGAGGCGCTGTCGCTCGGCCTTGCGCACTGTCCTGTCTCCTCGCCTTGGGAACCTGGTTTGAAATGTTATCAGGAAGACCTATTTGTTCACTATGGACAGATATTTGACCCAGAAAAAAGACATTAACACAATCAATAAATATATAGAAGTATCAAATCTACCAATAGCAAAAAGGAATGTTGACTGAGAGAATGATTATGTCTATTAATCTCTACCTTAATTCTCCGGACGGCCCATGCTCAGGGATTGAAAGAGGTGTCTTCGTTCTTATGAGGTTGTGGCTGGGGTCATGGCTATGTCTGCACATCTCACACAGGATGCAGGATGGACATACACTGGAGATGAGGTCATTCACCGTGAGTTTAACACTGTAGATTGGTGATGGAGACAATGTTGTGAAAGTACCTACCTGCATTTGTACGCCCCATCAGAGGTGAGTTTGTTGCAGCTGCTGCAGTTTGGAGTGTAACCCAGGGACTCATTTGAGGTGGATGGGCCTGCACTGGGGCCCGGAGGGGCACCACCACTCGCACCATTCACCTCAAGGCCTCTATCTGAAGACTTGTGTGTGCAGCACTGACCAGAGAAATCACTACACATCCTCTCCACCACTTCTTTAACCACTTCATCTTTAAACTGTGACCCAAAAATAAAACAGTTAATCAATCTTTTGAAAGCCAATACTTTTTAAAATCCATTTGTTGATTTGTTGAGATTGAATTTACCTTCTCCATATAGGATCTAAACCATACAGGAGGGGGCTCATCTTCTGGTTTATTTGCCTTGCTGTCTTTCACTGCAGCCTGAAACAAAGGATTCTCAGTTCATTATTCAATGCACATAAAATGTACACATTTGAGTAAAGTGAAAGACTTCTTACAGCCTCTTTCTCTGGTGTGACTTGAGTGCCTTTGTCCACAGTCTTGACCCTGGAAGGATACGGCGGAGCGGGCCGGAGGTCTCCTTTAAGTTCCTTCACTTCCGTCTTCAGTGGTCCACATGCCTGTCCCTTCATTTTGTACACATTCATGTGCAATTGGTTCCCCTGCTTCTCTGCACTCTACATGCCACAAAGACATGGTAAAACACAACACAGTGAAGGCGCAGCTCAAATACAGTAAAGTGAAAGTGATATTAAAATTACACTTACCTTAATAGCTTCTTCATATTCATCTAAAAACAAACAGTATAACAGTGTTTACTTAATTATTGTATCTACTACAACACCAAACAATTAAAGTTGAAGTTTCTTACCTTGGCTATTTATACAGATCTGAAAAGCAAACAAAATGCAAAATTGGTAAATGAAATTCAAATGTACTACTCTGTTGACGTTGTTAATGGCTGTAACAAACCTAAGATTATTCAAATGTGCCTATTTTCACAAATAGGGAATGGATTGGTGCCCACTATTTGCTGTAATCATTTTGCAACTTAATGAATCACTCATTAAACAAAATCTGACTGGGTGAGTCGTTGTGTAAACATTAATTGTATTTCTGAAAGCAATACATTATTCTTACCTCTTCGTTGTCCTCATCAAAATATTTCACTTGAAAATGGTTAATCCCAAATGACGCCTTAATCTGAAATGAAATATTATAATTAAATAATGCCTTTGGATAACAATGTTTTGAAACAGTGGCACCCAAATTCTCATCTACAGACGTGTTCGCTGGTCTTTCCGACAGAGCTCACGAATGGGTGAAATGTTGAAAAACGACAACACTAGATTTGTTAGCCCATTTATCGAAGACCCTTTGTTATTTCTAAAAACTCGTCTAAACACACACTTTACAACGATATCGAGAGGTGTTCAGGTTGTCTTTTGTTTACGAGCCTAGGCCGTGTCTGGGCCTGCTTTTCGCCAAACTGCGCCAGCGTTTAGCCAGCACGCTTTTAGCTTACCCAGGTTTCCACCGATTCCCACTCCAATTTATCCAGATCTTGAGCCAGGAAACGCTTTACATTCCCCCTGAAATTGACTTTAATAGTAACAGGGAGCCCCATCTCAACCTTTATGGGAATTTTATAGCTATCATTGGTGGTGACACTGGTATCTTTGATCCCTTTTGCCCTCGACCGTCTTTTCTTGTTTACATCGTCAGCTGCGTCGAGAAAAAAAATACAGTGACGTTTCGCACATGCGCACTCAAACAATCAGCGGGTCGCGTTTTTATTCCGTCATCTTTAAGCTCGCAAGTGTGGCTGCAGACAACCGATAAGCCACACGTTTTCGAGTTAAATTAAAGTTTTTAGGAACTTTCTATTATTATTTCGCCTCGTACGATGTCTTCGCTTCTTAAGGTGGACAATGAACTCAAAACTAAGGTAATGGAATGCAAAACTGAAGCACATTTTAGGCTACTTAACGCGATGTTGGCATTTGTGTGCTAATGGTTTGGCTCATTTTAGCGTGATCCAGGCTAATAGATAACAGTGGCTAACCGGCTCATTTCCCGCCTGTCACATTACACCTGTCAAATATCGTTTTCTTTGCTTCGACGGGCCAAATGAAAGCTGAATCTGGAGATTGTGTTCACCACTTAGCTAACAAGCAAATGCCAGTCACCAAAATGGCAGACCACATGTGTGAAAACATAGGCCTTGAGTTACCTGTAGCCGTCATACTAGCTTCAAAACAACATACCGACGTAGTTCATTTATCATGTATTTAATAAAGTATTATGGCTAGGGTCTAATCTTTTCGAAGTATACGATTTTGCATTTTTGGATTTGCTGACACGTGTTTTAATATCTTTAGGTTGATTCATTTAGGGAACGTATCACAGCAGAGGTAAGTGCAATAATTTCACATCTGTTAAGCTTGCTTCAGCCAGAAAAATAAACTAAAAGATGGATAAATATGTCATTATTCTCTTACAGGCAGAGGATCTAGTGGCAAACTTTTTCCCCAAGAAATTACTTGAGCTTGATCACTTTTTAAAGGTATTTAGACTTTTTAAAATTCAACTTTTCTAGCTTGATTTTTTCCACATCAGCATTTCACCATTACATTGTTTTAGGACCCCATCATCAACATTACAGAATTAAAGGAGATTCACGCAGAAATAAACATTACAGTGCCAGACCCAATATTGTTGCCAAACCTCCATGATGGCCTTGAGGCGGTAAAGTTCTACTT